>OMOU01006297.1:1785-17756 GCA_900312585.1 Malacocephalus occidentalis
TCTCTAAATCTGTATGAAAGTCTGTAGTTACTTTGTTAAAGACAGTGGCCTGGGTCCGTCTATAGTCTGTTTGGAAGTCTGTAGTCACTTTGTTAAAGACAGTGGCCTGGGTCTGTCTATAGTTTGGTCACATCCCTCACTCACAGGTCAGTTATTTGCCCTGGACTATGAACATATTGTTATGGATTGTTAAGTTCGGTCGGACCCAATATGCAGAGGAAGACTCGGTGATAGGTACTGCTCGGTTTTAATTCCAAACATGAAATAATGCGACAAGGAAAAACTCGTTGGCATAGCATCAGTCTGGTAGTAGTATCATCTGGCGCCGACATGACGTCTGAGCCAGGCTTAAGTAGGAGCCAGATTCGGAACGAGGTTCAGGTGTGCCTCGTCGCCCTGCCTGGCCCCGCCCTCGTACCGGTGCCTGCAGGAAATTAAAGAGACACAACACCCACACACCCAGTGCACAAACACACATACGTGACACATATACCTGCATGAAGGTATATAAAGAGAGGTATTCTACAGAGAGGATATGACATCATGTTGACTAGTGATGGGAATTAGGGCTCTTTGACGGGAGACGAATCTGCTTATACGAGAGGCATTCAGAAGAGCGGCACCATCCTACCAATATCATTTCATTTTGCATGTGTGGACTTGGATAAGCAGCACTAAATGATTCATATTGCAAGACCTGATGTCAATTAGCTGCATTGTAAACAAACACAAGGTGACGCTATATCATTCTGCTTTGTCAGTGAATGTACTACTTTCAATGAACCCCAGAGTCATGACACTCAGTTGCTCAATGGTGTTACATCATTCAGTCAATCAGCCTCACTGTTGTGGTCCAATCAAATAGAATGACTCGCACCACGGATGACTCGGTTCCCTTCATTCATACATTAGAGTTGTTCAAAAGAATTGGATCGTTCAAACGACTCAGATCACTAATGTTGACAGTGGAAAGGCTTCAGAAATGTGTCACCAGCCCCTATGCTGTTATCTTAGAAAACATAAATATGAATGTTACAAATAGATTTGGTAAAGAGACCAGTGGACTCCCCAACTAGGAAACAGGATAATATAGCCAGAGATGCTCATTAGCATCACAATGATAAAACAAATCTGCCATGTTTATAATTAAAATCTCATTTGACAATCAATATTATATTCAATGAACTTTCTTCAGTTTAGTTGAACATTTCAATCCAAATACTTGACCATTGTTACACTTCAAATAAATATAAAACATACATACAAAAGTGTTTGAATTGAGTATACTGTGTAATGTATATTTGACCATATCTGCAAAAAGAGGCACGGTGGCACAGTCGTAGTGCTGTCGCCTCACAGCTAGAAGGTCCTGGGATCGATTCCCGCCTGGGACATGGTTGGTTCTCCCCGTGTCTTCAGTGCTGGGATTTTGTGAACAGTCCTTTCTGTGTGGAGTTTCCATGTTCTCCCCGTGCTCCCTGGGGTTCCTCCATATATATACACTGTATATATAACCCCTCTAAAAACATGGAAGAAGACCGTCGCCTGACCAGCGGCGGTTGGAATGAGGTGGTCCGAGGTGACGCTGCACTAGCTGCCCACCGCTCCTGGCCTGACCGTGGAGGAAGATGAGCTAGGATGGGTTAAAAGTGGTGAACCAATTTCACAGCGACACCTATAAAGCGTGTGCGTGTGTGGGTTGGGAGGGCCGCCGTGCACGTGTATGCAAATAAAGACGGGGGTTGTCTGTCTGGGTTATTACTTAATTAATTTAATTCGGTGGAAATGGAGTGTGTGTGGTGGGTGGCTGGTCTAATCAGCCTCACCTGACCCCAGTCAGGCGAGTTAGACTGGGGTCAGGTGAGGCTGCACACCTGTGGTGCATTAACTAATCACAGCCCACAGGTTAAAGCAGCCATCGCTACACACACTCAGGGAATGCTAGCATGCTAGTTATATACCACCTGCGCTGTCATCATTCTCCAACTACAAACGCAACAATAAAGCAAACTCTTCAACATTCGACTGCCTGTGTCCATTGGATGAGCCCAGGAAGAGCCAATTTAGTGGTGTGTAGCAGCAGCATTTGCTACAGTAATAGGTAGTTAGGACTATTATTTACAGATGTGTAAATATTTGTGAATAAAGAAAGATGATAGATCCAGTTCAGAGATGGCGGGTCTGAACCAGAGGCCATTTCATTATGGTAACAGAATAGTGAGTCAGCCATTGATGCTGCTAATGTCAATACTGCGCTTTGTAGTTGTAAGGGTGGCTGAGTGGATGCAGCCCTTTCCAGGGAAGCAGCATTCCACACAGGTGCCCCTGTGTTGACACATGGCTTTGAGGTAAATTGCAGTTTGCAGTGCATTCTTACCAGTGGCGAGCTATGTTGTGTAAAACATGAAGTGAGGTAGGAACCATACAGATGCTACACGGCCGTGTTGTAGTTTGGTTGATTGGGGATGTCAGTACACTATAGCAGCCAGGCACCACTTTGAACAACACACGTCATGATCATTTTGAATGGATGCCACAACAGAAAAAATGTGCTGCCACTCAAAGCAACTGTCTGTGAATGCCAGATTCACCCACACTCCCGTTGAAGTTGTTAAAGCCTCACTAACCCAAAACCCTCAGTCCTGGTCCAAGTTGTAGTCCTTTTTTTGTTGTTTTTTAATGTTTATTAGTGTGAATGGTGAAAGGAGTTAGTGTGAATCTTTAGGACTAACATTATAGAAACTAAATAATTAAACTTTTGCTTCACAGTTGGCTTAAGAACACATTTTAATGTTTACTGAATCTGCGGCAGTAAAAAAAAAAAGATTTTGAAGATAGGCTGCTGAATAATGGATGAAAACCAGTGGCGGTGGTCATGGCCAGAACATGGCTTCTGCTCTGTACTCTGTCGCTCCACACAGGAAGTAAAGAATGAATTATTAGCGAGGTGTGTTTACGCACCACACAGACAGAAGCTCATCTGCCTTTACGACAGGGCTGGGCGATGTCACACTGGGTTATATTGAGGATGTCTATGGGAGAAAGAAGCATCTGAAAGAAATGCTCATAACGTATTAGCATATATACAGTACGCAATGTTATATAACACACCTTGCAACCCGTTGCACTCACCCCCATCATCACCAAGTGCTTCGAGAGGCTGGTCTTGGCTCACCTCAAAGCCTGCCTACCACCCACACTCGACCCCCTCCAATTCACCTACCACCAGAACAGGAGCACGGCGGATGCCATATCCTCGGTGCTACACTCTGCTCTCTCCCACCTGGACAACAAGAACACCTACGTGAGAATGCTGTTCATTGACTTCAACTCAGCATTCAACACCATCGTCCCCTCCAAGCTGATATCCAAACTCCTTCAGCTGGGTATCAACACCTCCCTCTGCAACAGGATAATGGACTTCCTCACCAATAGACCCCAGACTGAACACCAACACCTCCTCAACACTCACCCTGAACACCGGGGTCCCACAAGGCTGCGTGCTGAGCCCTTTACTCTGTTCACCTACGACTGCATACCTGTGCATGGCTCTAATTCCATCATCAAGTTTGCAGACAATACTACGGTGGTGGGCCTCATCAGCGACAACGATGAGACAGTCTACAGTGAGGAGGTCCAGCACCTTACAGCTTGGTGTGCCTGACACTCAACACCAAGAAGACCAAGGAGCTCATCGTGGACCATAGGAGGACCAAGGGTGTCACACTCCCCAATCCATATCAATGGAACAGATGTTGAGCGTGTCACCAGCTTCAAGTTCCTCGGCCGAGGACCTCTCTTGGTCCCACAACTCCTCCGCCCTGGTCAAGAAGGCTCACCAGCGCATCTTCCTTCTGTGGAGAAGGTACATCTCTCCTCCCAGATCCTGGTGAACTTCTACCGCTGCACCATCGAGAGCATCCTGACCAACTGCATCACAGTCTGGTATGGCAACTGCACCGCCTCAGACAGGACGGCACTGCAGAGAGTCGTGAAAACGGCCCAACGCATCACCGTCTGCCCCCTCCCCACCATTGAGGCTGCCTGCGAAGGGCGCGCAGCATTGCCAAGGACAGCTCCCACCCCCGTCACAGACTGTTCATCCTCCTACCAGGTGCTGCACCCTCCTACCAGCAGATTCAGAGACAGCTTCTTCCCCAGGGGCGTCACTCTTCTGAACTCTTCAACCCGGTGAGTCACCCCACCCCCGACATCTGCACACTTGCACTATTCCCTACCCCCTCTCCCTACACCACCACCACCCTCCTAACTGCACACTGACTCCAGCACCACCGTCAGACTTGCACACTGTATATTTGCACTACCCTGTAAACTGTATATTACTGTACATTACTGTTGCTACTACTTTTGCACTTCTGGTTAGATGCTAACTGCATTTCGTTGTACTGGTATGCGTACTCTGTGCAATGACAATAAAGTTGAATCTAATCTAATCTAAGCAATCTAGTGTGTGTGCAGTTATTTGCATAAAATTTAACACGCACACACATGCACACTTTATCTTCGGAGGAATATTCAGAAGAATACCGCAGTGACTTCTCAATGTGGTGAGTGTGACCTCCACCACCCCCACCCACGGGTGTCCTGGTAGCCTCCACCACCCCCACCCACGGGTGTCCTGGTAGCCTCCACCACCCCCACCCACGGGTGTCCTGGTAGCCTCCACCACCCCAGTATTGTACAGTATTGTGATATATTATACATCGCACCAGGACTCATAGCACAGTGTTTGGGGACCAGTAGTTTACACCGTTTATAATGTCTGTCTCACGGATCAACTGTAGTCTAACAAAGTATCGCCTCTGACTCAGCCTCCTGGTCATGCTGCTGTTAGCATTAAACAAGCACAGACTCAAAGCACAGCGAGACGCGCACAGCGACCAGGAAGCAGGATTACGTAATGAGTCCGCTCAGTGACAGAACAACAGCAACCAACTAGCAGCCGCTGCCTTCCTCAGCCTGGCGGGACACACACCTCGCATCTAATGACCCCCGCTGGCTTCGCATCTAATGACCCCCGCTGGCCTCGCCGCCTCCATCTTCTCCATTCCTGGAATGAGAATCAACAACAAACAAAACACACTAATAAACAACTTTGTGTGTGCATGTGTGTGTGTGGCAACTGGGAATGAGAGAGAGAGAGAGAGAGAGAGAGATTACAAGAAGTTTGTTATATATGTAGGAGAGCAAACATTTAGCTTCTCCCTTCTTCATCACAGTGAAGAAGATAACACACACACCACACCAGTGCACCACTGCACTCTCTCTTCTCTCTCTCTCTCTCTCGCTCGGCCCACACAGAGGCAGAGGCTGGCTATTATGTAACCATCTGTGTGAGATCACACACACACACACACACACACACATTAGGGAAACGGTAGTGGATTGGAAGAACCATCCAACCGTAATTCAAATCCTAATATTCAGCAGCAAGCCTTGGCCTACCTCACCTCATCTGGAGTGTTTGACAGCCACTTGGCATTAGATTGAAACATAAATACTAAAATTAGGAAGGGAAAAAAACAAATAGAACCAGAAAATGCAAGATTGGAGAATAACACGGAAATACACAATAAGCACCAATACATGAACACACATTTTCAATGAGAAAATGCTGCAGAACCAGAATGTTGTTGACAATGCACTACATGGGGTAGGAGTCACATCGCATTGGACGATGCGATGCCCTGATTAGGTAGACAGGGGCTCTCATTTGGGCAAAAATGATTTCATTATCTTTCCAGTTCAAGCACTGCTATTGTCCTCTCAGTTATAAACCCGGAGGCCAGTAATTGGGTCATGACCCCCGGGTTTGGGAACCCTCGTCTGAGAGCATCGCTGCATGACTTCCCGTCTAATGAAGCCTGTGCAGCCTCCGGCCCCCAGCCGGATCTGGACACGCATCAGCCTTGGAATGACTCGCTCGAGGATGTGGAGAACGTCATGGCTGACAGGAAGCTGCACGCAGGGATCTTGACCGGATCAGAGGTCAGTCTGAAGTGCTGAGAGAGGACAAACTCTGCCAGTCCCAGAGTCATGCATTATTCTAGGATTTGGGATATTTTTACTGATTTAGGTTTATGTTTTGTGTTACTCATTTGATTCAGCAAGGCAATGTACACTAGGGCTGGGCAATATGGCCAACATCTTCTATACTAATATAGGCAACTGAATACCTCGGTAATTATATATATGAAATTTACAATTATAATAACAATAACCACATCGTAAAGCCTTGTCACTATCCGCCTCTGTCCTGAATTAACTTTATTTTCGAGACTCCCTGCTGGATGTTATGATTTATCCCCTGTCTTGTTGTGTTTTGTCTCCACCTTCCCCATTTGTCTTAGTTTACTTCCTGGTGTGTTTTCAGTGTGTTTTAGGTTCTCTAATTGTTTTGTCTGTCGGCCATTTTGGGTTCAGGTGTTTCTCATCTCGTTAGTCCCCTATTTAAACCTGCCCCGTTCCTTTGTTGTGTTGTCAGATCCTACTGTCGTTTGTGTCTTTGTATCCTGTTTACCTTGCTTCCTGTTTACCTGAATCTAGTTACCTGCCTGCCTGTCCCAGCAGGGAATCAAATATTTTCTGTTTATATGTACTGCCTGCATTTGGGTTTCTCCCCACCAACCTCGCCCACTGGTGAACGTGACAAGCCTATGTATCTATACTGCTGTGTGAATTAAATATCTGACAAATTAAAAGTACTTAGCATCTTCTCATTTCATGAGAAGAATTACATTTAAAAAGATAGGTTTAGTGCAAATAGAACAGTCTGGTAAGTTATGGAAATGACATCACTTCACTGTAATGCAGTCTTTAAAACCAGGAAAAGACAGCAGTTATGCCATATAATATTACAATATCCAAAATGAATGACTATCTAGTCTCGTATCACAATATAATAGAGCCCTAATGCACTTTCTAAACCATGAATAGATATTGATGATAAATCAACACAGCTTGAGTGAGGCTTTTTTCCTTCAGGTTTTTTATTTTGTTTAAATTACTTTGCTTATGGAAGCAATGAGATGAAAGTGTGTATTCACCCTCGTCACTCTGCTAGTGTGTGCACTCGGAGCTAACCGTGTGGAGGCGGCACTGCTATTTATGACCACCTCGGATATTGTCGGCTCTCAAGGAATACTCCTCCATGTTCAGATGAGAAAAGAGTGAGATCTCACTCCCTCGCTCCCTCCCTCCCTCCTTCTCTGTGCAAAGTGTAGAGAAGAGAGGGGGATATCGCTCTCCCTCCCTCTCCTCTTCTCTATGCAGAGGGTAGAGAAGAGAGGGAGAGATCTCTCTCCCCCCTTCCCCCCCTTCTGGGCGGAGGACAGGGCATCTCTACAATGTCTACAATGTCACCCAATAAGATGACAGAAGAGAGGCTGGTGCTAATCATATATCAAGACCTTGGCCTGTGGGGACAAACCTGCTGGATACATTGTGGATGTATTGATATCTCTGAGCCTCTGGTGATTCAAGGCCAAACGGCTCAAGCAAGGGGTCTGGGCGTAGCAGAGGTCTGGACACAGTGGACCTCTGAAGATAAGTTTCTGGAGCAGAGATCAAGAACTCTCTGTGAATGTCTAACAGAGACCTCTGTTAAACATACACCATAGCCGGTGATACTTCTTATCCCAAAAAGCCACAAATATCCTGCCTTGCAAAGCCCCACCACCCACGCAGCGGGCCTGACTCACGCAGATTCCTTCATATCTCTGCTTCCTTGGCAGGGCTTGGGCACCCATCTTGCCCATCCATCTGTTGTGCAATGTCCTGCTTATGAAACCCATGAGCACAGCAGGGGGCTTGAATTCGTGGACACACACTCACTCACACCACGTTACACTACACTAATGCAACCAACATATCATAGGCCTAGAAATGACATAGTTATCTTTATAGATGCTGATTTATGCGGTTATGTTAGTGAGGGGAAAATCTGTCAAAAGACCCCATTCAAATGAAAATGGTGTTTTTTGCTGTGTAAGCCTTTTTGACTGAAATGTGTCATGGAATGTGAAATATTCAAGCATTTAAAATATGCTAAATATTGTCTTCAAAGTCGACAAAATGCGACTCTTCCCGATCACATTGGGCCAGACCGCTTGGAACTGGAGTGGGAGAAATGTGTGTGTGTGGGAGGATGGCACTGGCTTTGAACATAGACTTCAAATGTGAAATCTCTCTTCAATAATCTCTCAACTTCCACAGTTCTCTGTTATGAGGGGAATGAGAACAGTGTTACTAACCTAGACTAGTAGCATAGACAGGGCTAAGGTTGTGTGATCATGTAGCTACGTAGAAAGCCTTCATCCAGACTGGGTCCTGCTAAGCCTTCCGTGCTGCTGGGCTCCTACAAGGTCGAGCCAAGTCACACGAGTAATGAATCAGGTGAGATTCTCAGTGCTAGCTAAAGGACATGGAGCAATACTTTGACATTCTGTACTTATCTGGTCTGCATCTGGTCATCCCCTTAACAGTCCTGGCCAGCACCATGCTAACCGGGTTGATGCTAACCAGGGTGCACCACTGAGGCTGTAATACTAGCTAGTGGAATCAAAGAGACATTAACACATTATATGGGCTTCACCTCTATGGGCACAGATGTTATTCAGAAGCTAAGAGCCTAAGCATCTGATCAGCCTATAGGCTTCTCTGTTCCCAATGGAAGGATCTACAATCCCCACAGGACAGGCATGGGGTGATGGTGGTAGTGTGGTCTAGGCTGCCTCAGGGAAGATGTGCTGGGATCTGGGATGCGGCAGCAGATGTGATTGATAGTTAATGTATATTGCTGTGGCGCACGCACACACACACACGCACACACACACACACACACAGAGGGGGAGTTGGATGGCTGAGGGGTTCTCAAAGGTCCACTAGATGTCAAACCTCATCAGAGTCATCAGTGCATGTGTGTGTGAGGGAAAAGGCGAGCTATTGACATTGTGACAGCTATAAATTAAGGCATCAATATTTCTTGTTGCCCTGCTGTGTTGCACCAATCTGAGCTCAGTGGAAGACTTCAGGTGTTGTGATGTTCTGCCACTGGAAGAGACTTGGAAGAGATCATCACTGACATCACCAGCCAAACCAAACATAACCCGGGCAACCTCCCAGTGTGACCCTGTTAAATATTAAGCGGGCTGTAGGTGAAAGGTCATGAAGAAAGCCCCTGGTTCTCCAACATGATTTAAATGTTACTTCAAGAATAACCGGGATTTTTAAATTGACCATCCTGGTCAATGTATGTACACTCAAGTGCTTGATTTTGCCACCAACAGACTCAAATTGTTATTCTACGTGTCTGACAACACGATGTAAAGGATCCCTGCAGAGAAATACAACTTGATCCGGTCTGTTTGTTGTTGCGTCTCACCGAGTCTAACGAGGGGAAGGGGAAGTCTCACTTGGAAATCTTGGACACGTTGGTTGTTGCAGGGAGAGAACGGTGGAAACATGAGAGTTGGAGAGAAGAGTGCTGGCAAGAGTGTTTGTGTGGAAAGTGTAGTCTTATCCAAATATTATCCAAAGTCGTGAATATATAGTGGAGTTAGGCAACGTGAGATTTTCTCCAGATTGCCGGGGAAAGACTGCTGTCAGATGGACCTACTTGTCACCATTGAGGACATTGAAGTCTCCACTGCACCAATTGCAAGGAACCTTGGTGTGGTACTGGACGACCAGCTGTGCTGCAACGCCAACATCACATGTGTGACCCGGTCTTGTGGAATTGCTCTCTACAACATCCGCAGGATCCGGCCCTTCCTCGCATGTGAAGCAGCACAGATCATGGTCCAAGCGCTCTTCATCACACGCCTCGACTACTGCAACTCTACAGGCTGCACTCCCTGCCTCCGCCATCAAACCCTTACAATGCACCCAGAACGCACCAAAATTCTCCCACGTAACCCCCCCCTCTTCCGCGACCTCCACTGGCTCCCGGTATTCGTTCGCATTAGATTCAAGACACTGGTACTGGTCTAGAAGGCTGTCAGCGGAACTGCCCCTACCTACCTGCAACGTCAGACCCCACCCCCCAGCTCGAGCATTCCACTCAACCACTTCGGCCAGACGACTGGTACTACCGTCACTAAGAACATGCAAACATGGCTCTGCCATGTCCCGACTCTTCTCTGTTCTGGTACCACAGTGGTGGAATGAGCTCCCGGTTGACTTCAGGGTGGCACACACAGTCGCTCACCAGCTTACAGACCAGGCCAAACAAAAGTTAAAGGAAAAAGTGGGGTTTCTCTGTAGGGATCTTTTAAGGCTGCAATCAAACACGCCATGATTTAGATCATGTTCACTCATTACCAAGAAAATACACCCTGTTTCCAAGGAAATATGCCAAAATAATTTCCCAGAATTCCACTGCTGTTCCCTAAACCACTCTCTTTTACACCACATGCCATCTCTTCCAACAGTCAGTGACAGGACAATTAAAGGCAGTGCAAGCTTCCCTCCTCCCCATGTCCCCACGTGAACGCGGGTCAAGCATGACTCCTGCCAGCCTCCTTTTCTTCGGCCCTTAGCCTGTTCCACTGTGGTCAGTCAAGAGGGAGGAGTTCTCTCTCCTGATACCAGAAACATGTTTACTGCAGAGCAGAGGGTCATGTTACTGACCCTCTATATCAGTGATGACGGAATATAGAGCTGCTTTAAGAATTATTATTTAACAAATACAGTACAAGACAGATTTACAAACACAGTGCCTTTAAGGCATTCCCAGGCCAGATGAGATATATAATCCCTCCAGCAGATTCTGGGTCTGCCCCGGGGTGTCCTCCCAGTCGGACGTGCCCGGAACACCTCTAAAGGGAGGCCCCGGGAGGCATCCTGGTCAGATGCCCGAACCACCTCAGCTGACTCCTTTCGATGCAGAGGAGCAGCGGCTCTACTCCAAGCTCCCTCCGGATGTCTGAGCTCCTCACCTTATCTCTAAGGCTGAGCCCAGCCACCCTCCGGAGGAACCTCATTTCGACCGCTTGTATCCGCGATCTCGTTCTTTGGGTCACTACCCATAGCTCGTGACCATAGGTGAGGGTTGGAACGTAGATGGACCGGTAAATCGAGAGCTTCGCCTTCCGGCTCAGCTCCTTCTTCACCACGACGGACCAGTACAGCGCCTGCATTACTGCAGACGCCGCACCAATCTGTCTGTCCAACTCCCGCTCCATTTTACCCTCACTCGTGAACAAGACCCCGAGATACTTGAACTCCTTCACTTGAGGCAACAACTCTCTCCCAACCCGGGAGGTTAAATGCTGCTTTAAAATAACATATTTTACAACACAAGTTTAACTATCAGAAAAGACAAAAGGGGAAGTTATTCTGACCTGTAGCTTGTCTAAAACCTAAAATACTATACATTTAAAAAAAAAAACAACCTATATACTATATCTTGCAGTTAGGATTTGAGCGCAAGATATGTTTGGCTAGAGGGCCAGAGGGGGATGAAATGGATTCTGTGTGTTTATCAGAACATTGTACAAGTAGTGTGGACACGACGGTGTTGAAGAACAGGACAGCACGGTACTGCTGCTAGCATAGCGAGGCAGGGGAACAACGTGACTAATCTCACTGTATATGTAGCATACTGTACGTGCAACATGTACACACTCCTTCATCCCTGCACATGCACTCCAAGGAGGTGTGCACGTGACTCGACTCCTGCTAAAAAAAGCAGCCACTCCTCAATAATTGAAAGGCCATCACTTGGATGGCCAATTGTATAGCGGCTCATCTTCAGAGAGAGCTCTCCCCGTCAGGCCTGTACACCAACGCATTTCTCACGGCATTGAAGAGTCGAGTACTACGTTTAGGATGACAGCGGGCCGGTATTAATACAGTAACAGAAAATGTCAATTTTGTGTTTTTATGCGAGCATGAGGAGATAGACAGTTCAGAAGTATGTGTACGGTAGCCATTATGTAACATGATCAGTGTTCATGTGCATTATTGAGACAGGCGGCAGCTTGGTATGGCGGTCATATTTCTGGCCGGAAAAACGGAACAGATAGCATTCATGTATTAGTATGTCTCGTTTCCAGCATAGCAGGACACCTCTGCAAGACGCACTTCCATTTCATCGAATACTCCCGCATCCTCGCTTCACTTCACCCACCCACCCACACACGCGTTCAGCTTAATAGCCTCTTAGCCAGCCAGGCTCTTTGTCATGCACAAGAACAATTTCAGTTTCATCAACAGTGCATCTCACGGGTAAGTACCCTGGCACAGTGGCAGTATTTAATTACTTACCGCTGGAATAAACGTGGCACATATTTACAGACACAGAGAGAGAGAGAGAGAGAGAGAGAGAGATTAGTTTAATGTTAAGTGTTTCAAGTGCCACTATTTACCCCAACATGCATGTTGAACACAACCTGCCCTCCCCCCAAGCTTGACGCCGTCTGAGCGTTCTGCAGAGGTCTGGAGGTGAGTCTGCGAGAATTAAAACGTCCCGCTGCACTACAGGCAGGCTGATCTAGATTGCGCATCTCATATACTCTATACTCATGTACTTAAAAACGTATGTATTATATAACAATATAACGCATGTGTAGAATACAATACACACAACGCCTACCAGATGACACGCTCTCCTCCTGCCAACTATTTTTAGATCAATATTAAATGTTTATTATTATCGATATTAAATGACTCATCGGCTACAGTGCATGTTCTTCATGACAGTGTTGACATTACAGAGTAAGTCATGACCTATAGCAGATCACGTACCCCAGGGGCCGTTCGTGAAGCTCGACACACTCAGAAATGTATATTCATTATCAGTCACTTATCCGTAGTTGACCCATCGGTCTTGTTAGATGTTAGATCACTTTCTCTCTAATAATCTCAATAAGGCCGTCTCAGTGCAGATTGGTGCGTGCGAGTTCACTTGTAGATGTTGAATTCCTCCAAGAGACTTAAAGCTTCCATTTGTACGTACGATTCTCTTGTGTGTCCAACAGACCGGGCAAATAATTGGCTTTTGAAGTTTGAGTTTTCTTGGCAAAGATTCAGCAAATGACCTCCTAGTCAAAGGACTTAGTCAAATGTCTGTCGCCTGGCGATACAACGTGACACATTTGAAAGGAGAGTATTAGAGCAGGCCGTTACCCACCCACATCTCCCCCCACACACACACAAGGGGCTTGAAGAAAAGCGTCGACAGACGTATGAAAAGACTTGCATTGGAATACCGTATAGCCAAGTCTTTATCACAGCCTTGTGTCACATCCATTTCTAACGTTTCATTGAAGCGTTACTTCAGCCCAGTTGATGTCATCGTAGCACCACCCTGGTGTCACCGGTGCACCGCTGGGGGGCAGCTCAGGGGGTCCGCGGTTGTTCTGGATAAAAAGCACGAGCACCTTTCACTTCTCAATCTCAATTTCGTTTCTATATTATTATTATTTCTATATATATTATTTCTATATATATTATAGTGGAGTACTAAATAACAATAGAAACGTAGAGATGACACAACCTACAAGCTAATAACATTGACATCCAAAGGCATCTATGCATCCATGTTTATATTGTACGAGTTATTACATAAGAGTTATGAGAGACACCCGTGTTTGTCCTACGATGACACCTACAGGATAAATATGACAAACTATAGCAGCTTCAGCCAATATGAAAACATGACTTAACAGGTGTAATTCAAACACATGCTGAAAAATGGTCAAATGTTTGAGCAACATGTTCAAGTCATTTACCGTCTCATGGTGAGTTTGTGGAACTCGTAAGGAATAGAAAAAGAGAAAGAAAACTTAGAAGCAACACTCTGGTTTAGGTACAATGGGTTCTGCTAATCTTTTTTTTATTTCCAGTATCAATAGATTACAAAATAGTGGTTAAATATAAGAACCCTTCAATCTTTTTTTGGGGAGATTTAAATACCATAATAAAATAGAACAATTGCATCGTATAACAAAATAAGCTTTTAGTCATAAACCTGTGCGCTTTAGTTAATATCTAGCAGGCGAACTAGCTGATATGAATGACTTTCCTCCTACACTTTGGCCAAGGCTAGCATAAATCATAGCATCCATTCAAAAATAAGCCAAGATCTTCAAATCTCTTCAAGACATTTTGCTCCCTGTGGATGGGTGCATACGGATGCACGATATTGAGCAGAGCATGTGTAATCTAAATGGACACCAATATAATATCTGTGTGCTGACGGCGGTGCGTTATGCAGCTGAGCAGATGGTGATGCTGCCCGTGAAAGTTTGCATCGATTCCTCTCAGGACTAAGCCTGCTTGCCCATACGGTTTCATTATAATAAGCTGTATTAGCGGTTATACATTAGAAATTCTCTTGACAGCGGCCTATGATGCCAGATTCCAAATAAATACATCTGACAATGGTAGCTTATAGTTGATTAAACAGTACATTAGTATTTAAATATATGAGATCTATAAGTATGCCTTCAATACATTTTCAGACATGTGCATGCAGATTATTTTTCAGATTGCAGATCTTGAATGTAGAACTTCCTGAACAGAGTTATTCATTTTGACATTCTGGAGTCAAAAAGGCCTTTAAACTTTCATGACAAAATTGATTCATTTGGATTTTGGATAATTTAGTTAACAATTACCGATGCTATTTCTAGGGGTTGTTTTGTAACTCTGTGGACATAAACAAAGAGACCCATTGTTGTTTAAGGGAGACCTAACAGACCAACTCCAGTGAGCCCCTGTCTCCATGGCAACCAAGTCTGTGGAACAGACTCCAGAGGGGAAAAAAGAAAACGCCTCCCTGTGTGTGTGTGTGTGTGTGTGTGTGTGTGTGTATAAAAACTGGACAAAAAGGTTGCAGGGTCATTAAAGGGTCTACATTTTCAGACCAAAAAAAAAGACATTCTCCCAGGAACCATCTCCATTTCCAAGAGAGTCAACTTCACATGCCATGGTCCCAGAGAACACCAGAGGCCAAGACTGAGCCTTCTGCAAACGGTCGTTCCCATGAGCAGGAGGGCAGGGCACCAAAAAGACTTAAAAAAGGGTTTATCTAAACACTAAAATAGCACCTGATACATGTGGGCCCACGAGTCCAAACACGCACGCCAGATGCTTAAATCAAAACCATATACGGTCAGCTGCATAAAAAGGACTAAAAATAAATGGAAGTGAACATGGATGACTTGAACACACTGCACTCTTATCAGGCAGCAGCCGTCGTGTGCATGTGTGTGCGTGTGAGAATACAACACAGACACAAGACACACAAAACAAAAGCATTACGGCTGTACAAACTTTGGTATTCTCGCTTTGGAGTGGCGGCACGCAGCACCTGCTGTTTGGTGCCCGCTAACTTGTGTGTGTTGAGATGCCGCGGTAGCCACAGGCTTGACACCTTTCAGCCACGCTACCGGCTTGTGTGTGCGATTGTCTGATCGGCAGAATGCTTTTTCCCCCAACCGCAGCTTCACTTCACGCAGGGACCCCACGCCGTGGCAAAAAACGGTTCTTCATTCCGGAGTTAATCCTCCAGAGCGGTGTGGCAGGGGTGTGGCTTAACGTGCACCAGAGTAAGGTGTTGCTCCTCTTTAGCCACACCCCAGGGCGCTACAACATCACTGTGAAGCGTCGCCATCGGTGACTGTTCAGCTCCGGGGGACAAGCGCGTGGAACAGAGCCAGACCAGGCCGAGGGCGTAGATGCGACTTGAGTAACTTGAGTTTCGGGGGGCCATTTTAATATAGTACATAAATAATAATACAGAATAGATAATAAGAGAGAATAGCTCAATATTTGTAGTCACATGAATTTGGTCGACGGCGATGGGGCAGAGAGTCTCTGATTAGGAGAAGAGAACAAAACGAATGAAGGGCGTATCCTAAAACGTTGCCCAGCACCAGAAGGGTTGTGCGCTGGAGGTGATCATTCCACCAAAGGAAGGGGGGGGGGGGGGGGGGCACCCCCCC
>OMOU01006297.1:27866-43629 GCA_900312585.1 Malacocephalus occidentalis
GATTTGACTCCCAGAGATATGATGTGGTGGTGGTGCCCGTGCTGACGCTGGCGCCTCGGGGGCTGCTGGTGTTCCTCTGCAGAGGGGATGATGACTGCAGCGTAGCGCCGCCCCTCCGGAACAGCTTGAAGGCACCTCCCCCCTGGCCCAGACCCTCTGCTGCTGCTGCTGCTGCTGCCGCCGGTCCCCCACTCCTCATGCTCGTGCTGCTCTCCGGGGTCTCAGACCCGGCGGCTCCCAGGAGGCTGCCCTGGCCGCTTCCATACGCACGGGGCGAGCGGTCGCCGCTCGTCCAGTCAGCGGTGGTGGAGGAGGAGCCTATCGCGCCGCTCAACATTCCCAAACTGTGGCCCACGTCTTCTGTACAAAATACAGGCGTACTTTGCCTGTACAATCCGAGTTCCTCCTCTGCGTTGTCGAGCTCGGTATCCACCTGCAGCCCGACGTCCACCTCATCCCCCCCCTTGAGATTCCTCCCCCTGCCAGAGGATTGGATGTGGCATGCCCAGGGGCTGTAGCTCTGTGTGGGGGCGTCCTCGTCTGAGCCTTCCTCCCCAGTGGAGGCACTGGACACAGCCAGGGTGTACTCCCCTCCTGCTGGGAGTGGTGCGGTACAAGTTGTGCTCTTCTGCTGCTCCACTCGTCCGTCAAGCCTCCACAGGTCAGCGTTGAGCTCTTCTGTAGAGCCGTTTAGCAACCTATGAGAGGTAGACACACACAAATGAAAGCTGTTAGAAGTAGAAAGGCAATGAGCGGAGACATTTGCGGATACTTGCACCTGCTCTCTTAAAACCTACTTTAGATTCTACCATGAGGCTAGTTTTAGAGACTTGCTCGTGGGGTGTCATTAGATAAGGTGACCTTGTTTAGGTCCCCACTGCAATGAGTTTAACTGGACAGCAGCATATTAAGTTTCCAATTGCATTTCTCTGTTTAGTGTTGGTCGACTCTCCCCATCTGGTACCTGTAGAGGTTGAGGCTCAGGTCGTGCAGGGCCATCCAGGACTCTCGCAGGCGCTTCATGTCCCGCAGGATGTGCACTCTGCCCTCCTCGGCGGTGTGCTCCAGCACGGCCCGGCCCCGGACCTCTGCCTGGTGCAGCTGCAGCTCCTTCTCTGGGAACTCGCCCAGTGTCCTCTGATACAACATACGACAACAGGCCGCTTCAGCTACTGGCAGATCAAGGGGTCAACGTGTGATGCGCCCAGATCGGGAGCATCAATGCTAGCTTGGGCTTCAATGCTCAAGTCCACAGTAATACATAGGGAATGCAGAAAGCTCATCATGTGGTGATCACTGAACACGCATTGTTAGTTAATTTATCCTTTTTTTCCCCTTTTAAATCAATGCCAGAGTCTAAGTGATGTCCTAAACATATTTGCTTTGTCTGACAAGCAGCCAAAAACATTATTATGTTTTAAATTAGCTGAAATAGAAAAGCAAAAAACAGTATATCTGAAACTATAGCAGAACACCATTGGCTATTTGGTTCCTGGGCAAATGAGTGAAACAATTAACAGGCTGTAAAAATTCTAATTTAATACGCTTGCACTTGATTTCACTGTGCCAACACACATTCTTGCGGAAACAGAGAAACATTCTGACTCCCAAGAAGCCTCCTAAATAAGAGTGAGTAAAGGATGCCTTTGAAGGCCAGCCATGATCACAGTTAACATTTGTATCATCTGTTAATATATTGTGACTTAATCTGTTAATAAAGAGACCACCCACACAAATGTCAAACTTGACGGTACTTTGAGTGCAACTTTCTCTTTCCACCTTACATATTCAAGGTGGAGGGAAAAGTTCACCTCTCACCCTCAGGCATTAGTTATTTCATTTACGCTTCTTAAAGGAGGACAGTATCTAAAAACGGGCAGAATATTGCCGCTGAGGACTAATTAATAGTGTAGAGCAGCTTACAAACTCATCACAATAATAAACAGGGAGTGGAAGGTAAAGCTCTACGGACTACAGTGCATTTGAAATGAAATGAATCGAGACCACTGCAGAACCAGTCAGGGCTAAAGTGAAACAAGGGCGCACACACACACTTACACAGACACAAGAGTCTCCTGCCTGATTCCTCAAGCCAACATTTGGGTGCCCCGGTGATCCTGGGAGCTGTGTTGTCTGGGGCAATAGCCCCTGGTAGGGTCTCCTAAGGCAAAGTGGGCCCAGGGGAGGGGCCAGACTAAGAGCAATTCAAAGACCCTAATATGAAAAGGCTTCTCAAGACACCTCGCCCAGACAAGGGCGAAACCGGGTGCCCCTTCTGGAGCCAGATCTGGGAGGAGAGTTCGTTGGCGAGTGTCTGGTGGCCGGGCCTGGATCCACGGGGCCTGGCCGGGCCAAGCCTGAAAGGATGATGTGGAGCCGCCTCCCTGTGGGGACTTCAACGCGCATGTGGGCAACGATGGAAAAACCTGGATGGGTTTGATTGGGAGGAACAGCCTGCCCAATTTGAACCAAAGTGGTGCTTTGTTGTTGTACTTCTGTGCTGGTCGTGGACTGGCCATAACGGACACCATGTTCAACCATAGAGTGGCTCAAGTGTACCTGGTACCGGACCACCTAGGATCGATGATTGACTTTGTGGTCGTGTCAGCAGATCTGCGGCCACTTGTTTTGGACACTCGGGTGAAGAGAGGTGCAGAGATGTCAACTGACAAATGTGAGTTGGATCAGATGGCGGGGGAGGCTGCCGGACAGACCTGGGAAACCAAAACGGGTAGTAAGGGTGAACTGGGAATGCCTGGTGGAAGCCCCTGTCCGTAGGGTCTTCAACTCTCACCTCCGGAAGTTCTGGCAAACCATTCGGCGACTCAGGAAGGGAAAGCGGGGCTTAGCTTAGGCTGTGCTCAGTCGGGGAGGAGAACTGCTGACCCAGACTGAGGATAGTGTCGGGTGGTGGAAGGAACTCCTAAACCCGACCAACATGCCCTCTGGAGCAGAGGCAGAGTCCGAAGCCTCAGGGGAAGCCCCACCCATATCTGTGTCAGAGGTCGCTGAAGTAGTCAAACACCTCTTCAGTGGCAAGGCACCAGGTGTGGATGAGATTCGCCCTGAGATGCTGAAGGCTCTGGACATTGTGGGGCTGTCGTGGCTGACATGCCTATTCAATGTCGCATGGGGGTCAGGGACAGTACATGTGGCGTGGCAGACCGGGGTGTTGGTCCCTGTTTTCAAAAGGGGGGCCCGGAGGATGTGCTCCGAATAGTGTGATCGGGGGATCACACTATTTAGCCTCCCGGGAAAGTATATTCTAGGGTGCTGGAAAGGAGGCTCCGGCCGATTGTTGAACCTCAACTTCAGGAGGAGCAATGTGGTTTCCGTCCTGGCCGTGGAACAGTGGACCAGCTCTTTACCCTTACAGGGTTGTTGGGGGAGGGGGGGGCATGGGAGTTTGCGCATCCAGTCTACTATGTGTTTGTGGACTTGGAGAGGGGGACCCTGTGGGGGGTACTGCGGGAGTATGGAGTACCGGGGCCGTTGGTACGTGCCAATCAATCGCTCCTTGTACAAACATAGTGAGAGCTGTGTCCGTATTCTCGGCACAAAGTCAAGCACGTTCTCAGTGGGTGTTGGACTCCGCCAAGGTTGCCCCTTGTCAACAATTCTGTTTGTGATTTTCATAGACAGAATTTCAAGGCGTAGCCGAGGTGAGGAGAGTGTCCAGTTTGGGGACCTCAGAACTGCATCCCTGCACTTTGCAGACAAAATATGTTGGCTACATCAGACCGTGACCTCCAGCATGCACTGGGGTAGTTTGCAGCCGAGTCTGAAGCAGTCGGGATGAGAGTCAGCACCTCCAAGTCTGAGGCCATGGTTCTCTGCCGGAAAACGGTGGAGTGCTCCCTCCGGGTTGGGAGTGAGTTTCTGCCTCATGCAAAGGAGTTCTGGGTCTTGTTCACCAGTGAGGGAAAAATGGGGCGGGAGATGGACAGACAGATTGGTGCTGCGTCAGTAATGCGGCGCTGCACCAATCCGTTGTGTTGAAGATTTACCGGTCCATCTACATACCAACCCTCACCTATGGTCACGAGCTGTGGGTAGTGACCAAAAGAACAAGATCACAGATACAAGCGGCCGAAATGAGTTTCCTTAGAGATAATGTGAGGAGCTCAGACATCTGGAGGGAGCTCGGAGTAGAGCCGCTGCTCCACCGCATCGAAAGGAGTCAGATGAGGTGGTTCGGGCATCTGGTCAGGATGCCTCCTGGGAGCCTCCCTTTTGATGTCTTCCAGGCACGTCCGACTGGGAAGAGACCCTGAGGCAGACCCAGAACCTGCTGGAGGGATAATATATCTCATCTGGCCTGGGAATGCCTCGGGATCCCCCAGGAGGAGCTAGAGAGTGTTGCTGGGGAGAAGGAGGCCCGGAGAGCCCTGCTGACATAAAACTGGGTAAAGGCACACAGTGCAGCCCATCAAGGTAGACCAGAGAGACATTTCGCTGGTGTGGACATTGTTCACAGGTTTCAGAGGAAGACAATATGATGGCTATTTGCAATATACTGCATGTTCCCGCAAGGGTTCTGAGATGAGGGAAAAGGTCTATAAGTTTTAACACAAAATCTGATAAGTCACCTGAAAGGTTGTCATGGCAACAAATATGTTTTCAAGGAATAGGAAACACTAGCAGTAGCAGCCAAGGTTTTTGATTCTATAAGGTTAATTATGTAACGGATGATGTACAGCCATTCATTATCTAAGGGATAATCCACAAGTTGGTGTGCATTATGTTTTACCCTAAACTTAATTAAATGTTGCTATGGTTACAAGTGGGGTAGCGGATGAATTTAGAAGTGATCAGACTTGAGCCGGACAACGTGTATTATACAGTATTAGCGCACAGCTGTCAGCCAATCAGAAAAGAATATTCATCCAGACCATGGTATAATTGGAAATAGAGTGGGGTGATGCACAACCCCAAGTCGGGTGGCTGTCATGCTCCCCCCTGTGGACGTAGTGTACAGGAGGCGACCAACAGTAGTATGGCCATGCACATTAATGATGCATTTGATGTCAATTTTATATATGTAATAAATTGAATTAGTTTGGAATTCTATTTTCTTGGTCCACTTGAAAGCCAGAAATATGGAATATCAGCCATCTTTGCTCAATCCACCTGGCCTTTCTTCCCCTCAGGATGGCATAAACCTCAGGTTATTAACTTCTTTAAAGTCCACAAATGTGAAATGTTATCAGTATCAGCCATGAGAAGCAGGTAATTATAGTACAGACTATTTTGTGAAAAAAATACATACAGCTACTTCCCAGTCTTGCAAGTTCAGAAAACACTTTACTATCATGCAGCCTTTAAAACCAGGAAAAGACAACACTTTGCTATCATGCAGCCTTTAAAACCAAGAAAAGACACCACTTTACCATAATGCAGCCTTTAAAACCAGGAAAAGTCAACAGGTATGCAGTATCCCAATATTACACGTTTATTCTAAACATAACCAAAATCTAAGCTGCTGTTGAGCCCCATGAATTCAGTGTAACATGGTGCATCCCTAGTTTTGACTGGAGCGAGGGCAGACCGCTCTTTAGTAAAAGACTGAAAGGTGAACTCACACGCTCAGGACGGCCTCACAAAATATGCTCTGCCTGACAGCGCACATGATGAACTGGAGCATTCAAAAAAGATTTCCCCAAGGCTACTAATATCTACAAATCAACACTTTTATTTCCTGGATGCCCCTTTGTTTACCTCAATTAATATCTATAACCCAGCAGCACTATGGCTCTCTTCTGGACCATGTCAATGGACAGGATTAATCAAGTCATGTGCTGGGAGACCTGTGCTTCTAGTCTCTATCTGCTCCTAGCGGAGGCGAGCCTGTCCATTTTATACCTTTCCCTGTGTGCTGAGACTTTTGATTGGATCAGGTAACCCCAGAGGTATCCCGATTGGGGTATACATCTCCATTACCATTATTGGGTCATTTCCAGGGTGTCAGACACAGTCAGAGCCCTGACCGGGGTCTGACCTTGATAGTCTCTCACCCAATTGTCAATGTACAGCCACCGACACACACATCTAGCCACCGGGCTTGCAAACCTGACTTTGTTGGTGACATCGGCACCACAGCGAAAAGGTTTGACAGTTTACCTCAATCAAGTGAAAGAGACAAAAACCCAGAATGATTCAGATTTTCCACTTCAACTAAGAAAATAGGGACCGGGTTATGAAACCCGGTCCCGGTATATAGAGTACAGTGATCTGTAAAAGATAGAAAAACCTTTTGGAAACCCGACCAGTGTGTTGACAAAACTTATCAATAGGACACACACACACCTCCGCTTCGTGTGTCCGTTGTTCCACGCTCCAGTCCCCCGAGGGCCCGCGGAACGACTCCAATTTCTGCCGTGTGACCATCAGCCACTTCTCCATGGCCAGCAGGCTCTCGTTGAAGCCCTCATGCTCCACGATGCCCTTCTCACTCTCGCCCACTTTCACCTGGGACAAAAAGAAGACTTCAAACTTCAGAGTGGAGCTTTGCTCTTGCATTGTTTATTCTGCATGGATGCTGATCCTAACTTTTGTTCTGAATCGTTCTGAACAATGTACGCCCCCCACACCATACAGCCTTCCATGCACGCTGTACTCCAAATGAACTGAAATTAGGAGCCGTTGACATAATGAAGGCCCGTGGCTGAACCGTGCCCTGGGATTCATTGGATCTAAAGCCTACTCAGCCTGTGGAAAAAAAACGCAGCATGAGAGAATCTCGTGAGAGCTTGGTCACAGTCAGCGTTGATGAAATGCAAGGGCACGTCTTCCTTCCGACGGCATGTGCTGGATGGTTTGTATTTTATTTATTATCGCAATGCAGCATTTAAAATAGGTTTGAATGGTGGTGCAATGGTGCCATGACAACGTTAAGAGTGCAGGTTTAAAGCCAACACGGTAGAACTGGGTTTGCCGCCTCTGTTTGCTATGTGGAGTGCAGAGTGTGCTTCACGGGGTCTCGTAACAAACATGGATGGACGAGACGTGTGATTTTCTGTATTGAGTCTGACTTGTGAGAATGTATATATATATCCAAGGACCCTGTGAAGCAGTGCAACATCGGTGTATACTGCAAATCCGGTGGATGGAAAGGCCAGAGATCTGACACAGTCAGTAACTATTCCCACTAAGAACAGTACTCTGGGAAGGTCCGCCCAAGTCAAAGTACACATGAATCACTTGATCACTGATTCTTTTTGGTGGATTTAATGTGAATGTTAAAGAATAGAAAATAACAACATTTCATCTAAGGACTGGAGCACGATGGCACATATTACCTGTTAAGTCTTGGGCCGGTCACTGTTCGTTATCACCATGATCTATTATTTACACCTCCGAGCAAGTCCATTTTTTTAATAGACAAAGCCAACTTTGCTCCAAAAAGTTCTACATTAAAAGCGATACCTGTTAAATGTCAGCCACAGTCCCATGAATAATGAACTCATTTACATTGTTTACTACTATTGCATAATGTGGCATCGTCATGTTTGGAGAACATGTTTGTCACGTTTTCATACATGACCACCGCAAACATTTGTGCAAATAATGTAAGATGCATTACATTAACGTGACCATCAAACTAATATCGGGGTTTGCCATTCACGTAGAATAAGCCAGTAAACACGCAAACATAGCAGATGCTGTGCAGCATTGAAGGCAGGTGATCAGAATCACGGTGGTCTCTGACTGTCATCATCAGCACAGCTCTTTGGATTCATGTCAGCGACAATCTGGGAATGAATAGTGCTAAATGCCCTGATTAAGGTGGAGTTTTCTTTCCCTTCATTGCTTATTTGCAAAAAAGTTATGAATACATTCCTGTACGTACAATCTCAAATCTCTCAAATACATTCACTTGTCAGGTTTGTTGTGCATAACATGGACGCTTCAGAATGTAGTCAGAAGATATAGGAGCACTTTTAAGCAGTTTCCTTTTTTTTTTGTCAATGCTCTAGGAAAACAAAAAAAAACTATAAATAAATGGCACACAGATCACCTGTGGATCACCATCACCCAGATGTGTGTTCCTTTAAGATGCTCCGATGCCAGATTTCAGGCACACTTGAGAAGCAATCACTCTGAGAAACAATGTGACGATGGTGCAGTTTTGTTGCCCTCGCCACCCACTACACTAACTCAGCCAAGGTTTTATTTTGTTGTTCTTTTTCCAGATAATAATAAGAAGCTTAAGGCAGGAGATGACTCCAAGAATGTCAATGTTCACACCCAAGGGACCAGTGGCGGTCAGACAGGGCGTTCTGGACTCCCAGCTGTCAGGTTCTGGGGGTTAAACCTGGCGGGAGCCTACCTTGGGCTTTGGGATGTCCTACACGCGACCTACGTGATGTTCAGATGCATCTGAACATCACACTCAAAATTAGCTTTACACCAAAGTGTCTGTCCATGTTTTAAAGGGGCCCTATTGTACCTGCAAGTCTGAGTGTGATTCGCCATTATAAGCAGTTTCTAAATTGCCATAAAATTGTCATTGTGACATCACAAGTGGGAGTGTCCACCTAGATGCATGTTAACGAGATCAGTTCACCAGTTGGTACAGCCCGCTGGATAGGCTGGCAGTCTGATTGAGTCATACATCTGGGAGGTCACTCCCACGTGTGATGTCACAATGACAATTTGAGTCACCTCACACGTGGCGGCATAAAACCCGATCCATTCATTGGAAGGTCTCTCTCTCTCTCTCTCTCTCTTACCCGTACTGCCTTGTAGAAGAACTTCCATTCGGTGTAGAGTCGATCAAACTGGGTCCTGTTGGTGGCGCTAGAGGAGACCAGGCTCTCCAACGCAGTGATGTGGGCCTCGCAGTCTTCTAGGTCCTTCAGGATCACCTGAGGAAGCAAACCCACATGCATCTACCCGTCAATAGACCCTTCCCCTGATGATGGGCGTAACCAGGGCGGCACATGTAGTACAATACTACTAGTTTATTCTACCAGCAGTGTCTTGGTACATAAAAGGAGCAAACCTGTAATCGGTGTTCTGAGCGACACCCGTGTTTGTCCTGTGACGCTGCCTTAGTGAAAAGGGTCTATATTGCAATTTAGCAACTCTCCATTTGCTTGTCTAAAGCTTTGTTCTCCTTTGGTGGATGCTGCTAAAGTGGCCCATTCACCAGGGCTCATTAACAGGAGAATAGGGCCTGACAAATTGTTTGGCTGGGGATTATAATCTAAATGCTCTTAGAACGTATTACTGTCATCTAGGGATGCAAAATAAATAAATACGGATTTTACTCAAACACATGGTCCAAATTTCAGTGAGCACTGGTTTAGTAGGCAACATTTTTTTTTGCTTTATGTCTCCAGATTTCCATACTGGATATCGGGTGGTCACAAAGTGTAGGACCGAGTGTTGTAGAGCTAGCAGGATAGGCGTTTTGAAATGGCAACATTGATGTTATATCCATTGGGGGCATTTTGAAACGTAACACATCCAGTTAGACTGGGTGTTAGTTTAGGGCAGGGAAGGGTACTTTGAAATTTGCCGATTGTGTAGTAATATAAGTCAAGCGATAGCTTTGTAGAGAAGGGTGCTCCTGACTGATGGCTTCGCTTGGAAGCCCCGTCTCTGGGCAAGTAGACACGGCTAGACACACAGGACTCATACAGTCTCTGGGCAGGGAGACACCACTAGACACACAGGACTCATACAGTCTCTGGGCAGGTAGACACCACTAGACACACAGGACTCATACAGTCTCTGGGCAGGTAGACACCACTAGACACACAGGACTCATACAGTCTCTGGGCAGGGAGACACCACTAGACACACAGGACTCATACAGTCTCTGGGCAGGTAGACACCACTAGACACACAGGACTCATACAGTCTCTGGGCAGGGAGACACCACTAGACACACAGGACTCATACAGTCTCTGGGCAGGGAGACACCACTAGACACACAGGACTCATACAGTCTCTGGGCAGGGAGACACCACTAGACACACAGGACTCATACAGTCTCTGGGCAGGGAGACACCACTAGACACACAGGACTCATACAGTCTCTGGGCAGGGAGACACCACTAGACACACAGGACTCATACAGTCTCTGGGCAGGGAGACACCACTAGACACACAGGACTCATACAGTCTCTGGGCAGGGAGACACCACTAGACACACAGGACTCATACAGTCTCTGGGCAGGGAGACACGGCTAGACACACAGGACTCATACCGGGATCTGTTGTTCGCCGCGCCACAAACGCATTAAGAGCATTCATATTAATCTTCCCAACTTAAGAAAAAACGAAGCTACAGAAGATGCTATTGAGATTTTTCTTAAAGGATAACCAAACTGAAAGTGAAATGTATCATCTACGAGGAGGATACATCAATTCAAAAGAACACACATGTTATATGCGCACGCACACGCGCACACACACACACACACACACACACACACACAAATGCGCACATTTCCATCTTTCTAAATTGTTAACGTATCCGTGTGTGAGCATCGGCGGCCCGTTTCCTCCCCAGCTGAATTCTTAGGGCCATTTCTCTTCCCATCAAACACTATCATCAACACTGATGGGCTCTGCAGCAGCAGCAAACTAAACACACAACCAATGCACAACAGTTTTTGGCAGCAGGAGAACCAACGTGCACTGATATCGATTGTCAAATGGAATAGGTATTGCAGAATAGGACTGTCAGGAGACCGTCATAGTAGGGCTGAACAATGTGGCACTAAAACATATGAATCATATAACAATTATTTGGACAGATATTGTGATTGTGATACAGTGCATCCGGAAAGTATTCACAGCGCTTCACTTTTTCCACATTTTGTTACGTTACGGCCTTATTCCAAAATGGATTCAATTCATTTTTTTCCTCAAAATTCTACACACAATACCCCATAATGACAACGTGAAAACAGTTCTTTTGAAATGTGCGCAAATGTATTAAAAATAAAAATCTAAGAAATCACATGGACATAAGTATTCACAGCCTTTGCTCAATACTTTGTTGATGCACCTTTGGCAGCAATTACAGCCTCAAGTCTTTTTGAATATGATGCCACAAGCTTGGCACACCTATCTTTGGGCAGTTGAGCCCATTCCTCTTTCCAACACCTCTCAAGCTCTATCAGGTTGAATGGGAAGAGAATTTTGTTTCTCATGGTCTGAGAGTGCATTTTGGCAAACTCCAGGCGGGCTGCCATGTGCCTTTTATTAAGGAGTGGCTTCTGTCTGGCCACTCTACCATACAGGCCTGATTGGTGGATTGCTGCAGAGATGGTTGTCCTTCTGGAAGGGTCTGCTCTCTCCACAGAGGAATGCTGGAGCTCTGACAGAGTGACCGTTGGGTTCTTGGTCACCTCCCTGACTAAGGCCCTTCTCCCCCGATCGCTCAGGTTAGACGGCCGGCCAGCTCTAGGAAGAGTCCTGGTGGTTCCGAACTTCTTCCATTTATGGATGATGGAGGCCACTGTGCTCATTGGGACCTTCAAAGCAGCAGAAAATGTTTCTGTACCCTTCCCCAGATTTGTGCCTTGAGACAATCCTGTCTCGGAGGTCTACAGACAATTCCTTTGACTTCATACTTGGTTTGTGCTCTGACATGCACTGTCAACTGTGGGACCTTATATAGACAGGTGTGTGCCTTTCCAAATCATGTCCAATCAACTCAATTAAGCTGTAGAAACATCTCAAGAATGAATGGAAACAGGATGCATCATGCTCAGTGGAAACAGGATGCACCTGAGCTCCATTTTGAGCTTCATGGCAAAGGCTGTGAATACATGTGATTTCTTATTTTTTTTATCTTTAATAAATTTGCAAACATTTCAAAAAACGTTTTTCACGTTGTAATTATGGGGTATTGTGTGTAGAATTTTGAGGAAAAAAATGAATTTAATCCATTTTGGAATAAGGCTGTAACATAACTAAATGTGGAAAAAGTGAAGCGCTGTGAATATTTTCTGGATGCACTGTATGTCCGCCGTGTTAGCTTATCAGCGGCTAATTGAAGACGTTGGAGACGGCGTTCGGCCACTCGTGTTGTGAAAGCACAACACGAGTGCCTGAAAGTGGTGCGTTCAGGCACTCGTGTTGTGCTTTCACATTCCCTTTTTTTAAATTTGATTAAAATGTGTCTTGAGATTTGTCGACAGATTAGTTTTTTTAGTTTTTTAGTTTTTTTACAGATAACGGTGTTCACACAATGTTTGTGTTTGCTGTTAGATAATCGCTGCAAAATGTGATGACAAACCTGAATGTGTAACAGCAGTATTTCTGTATTATGGTGTGCGTGCGTGCGTGTGACACTAGAAGGGAGGAAGAGGAAGATCAGGAGTAAAGGGCGATGAAGATAAAGAACAGGAGAGAGGAGAGCATGGTCACATGACCAAAGTGATGAGCCAACAGAGACAGACAAACAGAGCCAGACAGAAAGAAAGGCCAGACAGAAAGAAAGAAAGACAGAGACAGACAGACAGACAGAAAAAAGGACAGAAAGAAAGGGCAGACAGACAGAAAGAGAAAGAAAGTAAGAGACAGACAGAGAGACAGACAAGCAGAAAGAAAGATGGATAAATCAAGTTGAAGAATACAGAGTGGGAGTGAGAGAGGGAGAGAGAGAGAGAGAGATAGCAACAGAGTGGTGTGGACGTGGGCATTGGTCTGTGGGTGGGGGGTGAACACCATGCATCACAAGCTCAATGCAATGCAAAACATGGCCACAGCATAAAAGCCACATGCCAAACCAGCAGTAGCAGCAGCAGGCACAGTCAGCCAATCAGCTCGGGGCATTCAGAAGCTGACAGAACAGAACACAGAACACACAGAACAGCGGGCAACGAAACACGAGCAGGCCGCCACACAAGCGGAACACAAGCTTTTCTAACAGGCTGTGACATTGTCCGCCATTTTGTTGTTGTCGCAAAATTCAAATTTGCTGTTTGAAACTTAACAGAGGACTAATTGTCCCAGCCTCTTAAAAAAGAAAGAACATTTCAAACAAATGCAAGTAAAGCAAAGTTGAATCAAATTGGATTAAGTCCAAGAAACGTAAAATGAAAACAATTTAAGCGGGGAAGCAAGCCATCACAGTGTGTTAGTCCATCAGCCTTAATCACAGAAACATCAAGATGTGAACTCACAGATTGAAAACTTGTTGCTGGAGTCTTTGCCGGGGAATAATTTAACACCCCGCGATTTAAAATCTACAGATCGCTTCACTGCAGAGAACAGAATAGAGGGAGAGAGGAGAACAAATCAGAGGAACATACGAGAATAGTTTGCAAAACAAAACCAAAATAAAATATATCAATAAAATAACGGGATTTAGCGGAGGGGGAAAAAATTCCATTCTTCTCTCTCACACAGAATGCTGGAAGAGAGAAGAGTCGTGAAGAGATGTGACAAAGCAGGAAATATGAATGTGGAAATATCAGTAAAAAGTGGTCGGGCAAAGGGAATGCTGGGGAAAAACAGATGAGGAGAGAGGAAAGCCTTCAGCCTGCATGAGAACCAAAGACTAGCTTTAACAATAGCCCACATCCAGGCCTTGATTTGGAGCTGACTCACACATATCTTCTACTGACACGCTCACACACGCACACACACACACACACACACGCACACACACTCACAGGTGCAAGTTTAAGGAGCAGAACAGGGAAAGCGAGCGCTTTGACCTTTGAGCGATTATCCATCTTGGCCATCAAAGTACTCACATCATGGAAGATCAAAGTGAGTAAAGTAAAACCTCAGGCTCATTGATTAATAAAGCAGAGTGTCCCATAGAGACCGGAGCCTGGTGGGTGACTGGGGTGGATATGGACGGTAAGGTTTCTGGTGCACATTGGTGATAACCATCATACGATAGAGGGAGGGAGGGAGAGGTTGAGGGAGGGAGAGAGAGAGAGTTGAGTACTGTTGTGTTGGCAAGGAGAATATGAGTTTCCTTCTCAAGGCCGGAAGGCTGCAAGTATTACCACAGACTACGTAGGAAGCATTCAAGGAGTCAAATGTAGGCAAAAGATAACAAGAAAATATAAAAGAATCCAAAATATATCTACGACATGTACATTGAGAATAGCACAATATACATCATTAATAAATAATAGACAACACGATCAGCTGTTCTAGAGAATGCAGGAATGGGAATATAGCCTATGAATCCAGAAGTATTAAATATAAGTCTGATAAATGTACGCGATGCACAAGTGATGGAAGTGGTAGTGGAAATATGGCATAAGGCAGGGAATAGCAGAAATATATAGCAGAGAAGGGGTACTGAGCGGCGTGAGCGTCTTCGTGTTGTACATGTTTAATCAGTCAGACGCTGAGACATTCTCTTTATCCACCGGGGGTTTTCTCGTCATGATTGGACGTGAATACCGTTGGTGATCAGACAGAAGGGATTGCTCCGTCTCCACGGAGACCAGCCACGGTTTGATTTCATACACGCATCACATTCATTACGATATATTATATTATCCTCGTATATGAAGCTCATGAGAAGCCTATTCTTTTCCATCAAATCTAATGCAGAAGCTGACACGAACGGACAGACTGGCACATTGTGGCCACATTGTGAAAAGTTAATTTATTTGTAGAGATGGTCATTTAGACAGCTGTTGGAAACCCTGAATGCTAATTGATTGAATCGCACAAAAGTCACACAAAATGAGGCGTAATCAAGCCGCATATATTACAAAATAAAGGGAATACCATATCATCTGACAATTAGTCTGACGAAGAGTCTGTCCCGGACACCGCCACGGTAAATGTATACCTTGTGTTGAATTTGACCAATAGTCTTCTATTCCTGACCACGGTAGTAGTAGTCTGTTGTAAACCTGATATGCATGATGTATTTTAGTCAAATGTACTGTCAATACATAGAAGAAAAGTGGAACGGGAAAAGTGTGTTGTGCCATGTGCTCAAGGGCGTTCTTCTGTTTTCTTTCATGGCGGATGGCATCCCAAACTCCGCCTCTTCCTATCCAGACACGCCCACTCCATTCATCTTAGCAAAAAGCTTTGGAAATTCAAAAAAAGTGCTAATTCTCTTGAAAAACGTGACTCCTTTGACAAAAACGGATTAAATTGAAACTAAATAATCAGAGTGATGATACAAAAAGAACAAAATATAAAAAACTGTGGCAAAATATACAGTTTTGGCAGCATGCACGGGTTAAAAAGTGGCCCAAAACGCAACTTTTACAGAGTAAGCATGAAATGGGATGCAAATATCTTGTCCCTGGAAGACAGATTATGTGTGTGAGCGGAGCATTAATGAATGAGTGATCTGCCCGCTGACGGGCATCATTTTCATAATGACCTGACAGACTAATGCGCTGAACGGTGACAAATAACATACGACTTAATGCGCTTTTATTTAGTTAGTCCCTTTTTTTTGTATGTGCTGTTTTTCATCCGGCATCAGGCCAACCACACGCAAATCAACACGTAGCCCATGGACATTACAGAGTGCATACATTGTGTATGCACAATTGTGTATCCCCCCCCCATATACGTACACACACACATGGACATTACAGTATCCATACGCCATATCGTTTCTCTCTCTCTCTCTTTCTCTCTCTCTCTCTCCCCCATACAGAGATATATATACTCTCCCCCCTGTCACACTCTCTCTCCTCCTCTGTCTCCCTCTCTCCCTACTCATATATACACACACCCACATATAAATAAATAAATATATATATATATATATATATATATATTTATATATATATAATCACAT
>OMOU01006409.1:3292-21877 GCA_900312585.1 Malacocephalus occidentalis
CTTTTTTCCCCCCCCCCCTTTCCCCCTCCCCCCCCCCCCCCTTTTCTTTCTCTCTATCTCTCTCTCTGGGTCTCTCTTTCCTTAGGATAATTCTATACCAGCCAGGTTAAGCTACTCATGACTGATGGCTAATGGCTAAGCTGTATCATCGGGATCTAAGACCTAGCTAGGACATGATACTGTACTGTCACACTGGCACACTCCAATTCACTTTTGGCTGTGGTATTCTAATTCTGAGCAATGGGTGACACAACAGTGACTCTCTCTCTCTCTTTCTGCCCATTTCTGTCTCTCTGACTCTCTCTCTCTGTCTCTCTCTTTCTGTCTATCTGTCTCTCTCTCTCCCTCCCGCCCAGGGATGAGATGACCCTGACCAGGAAGATCGGCTCGCTGCGTTACTTCTACAGTGCCTCCTACTTCTTCTCTGCCATCCTGGTCATTGTGTCGGCCATCGTTCCGCACGCGCTCAGTAAGGGCATCATCCTGCGCCGTATCTTCACCACCGCGTCCTACTGCATGGTGCTGCGCATGACGCTCACGCGCCAGCTGCCCGGCTCCATCCAGATGTGGTACGACACCCTGGCCCTGGTCACCAAGATTGAGGTGGGCTGAATAACAGAGGGGGGGGGCACTAATAAGCTTTTTCTTTCACAAGCCCCTTTTACACAGGGATCTCTGAATATTGCCCTAAAGACGTTCTGGCATTGTGCTGGCTTTTGCCATTTTACACAGAACCAAAAAAGCCGGCATAATGCCAAAACAGTGTGTGCGTTTACACAGCATGCCAGTATTCCGGAATCAGAGCCATGACATAACAGCGTCTAGTGTGATGTATAATATACGCGTCCGCCAGTGACATGGATTTCTAAACAGTAATAGCAGTGTTTGTTCTGTTGATAATACATTCAGCATATATAACACATGGATGCGTAACATTATAGAATACATTATTTGGAGGAGAAATGTAAATGATTGAATCAATTAGCACACATAAGATGTGTTCAAAACGCCACCCTGTCCCGGCATTCTGGTTTACACCTTTTACACAGACATCCATCAGGCTTTGTTCCGGTTCTGTTACTACCTCTGATGCCGGAATAAAGGAATCACAAAAATGGGCCGCCCATTCCATGTTTGTACCTTTTACACAGAAAGTGAGGCGAGATCAAGCCCAAACCACAACTAAAAGGCTGCGTAAAAGGGGTTTCTCTCTCTCTCTCTCTCTCTCTCTCACACACTCACACACACACATACTGTATAGGCACACATACAGGGGCAATCCATGTCGATTGTGTCAACTTTAATGGGATTACTTCAGATGAAAGCGGGTAAGGAAAGAGTTAAAATGTGTGTGTACATCAACAACATGTGCACCGCCCAGAAAGCCAAGACGAGGGGGAAGAAACAAAAAACACAACATTAAGCTTTGTGTTCAACACAAACACACACACACACACGGCTGCTACTCACATTCACAGAACCCCATCAGATACCCGTATGTTGTTGCTTTACACATTACAATAACAATGGATATTTAATGAAGCCGTTCTGGAAAAATACAGTTCACTATTTTATACAATTTCTGCACCTACATTTAGACCAACAAAATTTGGATGATCTATTGTCTCAACAACAACAGGTTGGTAGGTTGGAAATAAATATGTATTTACATGCTGTACAAGGTAGCTTTCAGTAGCTGTAGCATTGAAGGCTACCTGAGTATAGCCCACAGATTCCATTACTGGCTTAAACTAAATCGTGTCCCCCTGTATACCTGTAGAACGGTGCAGTGTGTGAAGAAATTCACAGGAGAATGGGGCCTGTACTTTTTATGTAAGGTCACATCCCTACCTAGAAAAGTAAAATGGGTCAATGTCTTTCTGCTTTAACTATTTTGCATATACAAACTCACATACCAGACCTTAAGTAAAACAGAGATGTGTGTATCTGTTACCAGGGGCATATGGGGGGACTCACTCACCCTTGATCACTGCCTTAGATAATTGCACATAACACGCACACACACACACACACACAATCATGCATGCAATCATGCACACACATATACATACATATGTGTGTGTATGTTGAGTGTGTCTTTATTAAGGTGTGTGTCTTACATGTGTGTATATGTTACGGTGTGTGTGTCTGGTTTATGTGCTGACCTGCATTTGTATGGACCAGGACATATACAGTATGTATGTTGGTGTATGTGTCTGACATGTGTGTGTGTATGTATTGCTGGGTGTCAGACACGTGTGTATGTACTGGTGTGTGTGTGTGTGTGTGTCTGTGCAGTGGTATGTGTGAGTGCATGTAGTGATGTGTATCTAATATGTGTATGTCTATGTAGTGATGTGTGTGTGACGTGTGTGTAAATATATTGTGTGAGTATGTATGTGTGTGTGTGTGTGTCTATGTAGTGGTGTGTGTGTGTGATGAGTGTGTGTCTGATGTGTGTGTCTTCCAGGACTACCTGCTGAAGGAGGAACACAGGGTGCTGGAGTACAACCTGACCACCACAGAGCTGGAGCTCATTAACGTGTCTGCATCCTGGGATGAGGTGTGTGTGTGTGTGTGGGACAGAGAGAGTGAGAGTGAGTGAGAGTGAGTGGAATTCATGTTCATGTTAATGTGCGTGTATGTGTACATCCATTTTAGAGAGAGTCATTGGCTTCACCCAGACGGGTGAAGCCAATGAAGGGCCAGAGGACTTCTCATCCCATCATGCTTCAGCAGATAATGGATTCATTTGTGTCTATCACTCATGGAGAACCATCTAATTGTAGGTCCACGTTGGCCCCCTAAACCAAGCACAACTGGTGTGATTTATTGACCACTCGATACCGTGAGAAAAAGGCGCTCGCATCATTAATTACTTAGTATTTGCTCACAAAGCTTTTGCTTTGCTGAGAAACTCTATCTCCTTTTGAGATGAGGGGAGTCCTGTACGCTAGCTAATTCCAGGACGCGCTCCCTGTCGACTCCTCTTCCTGGAATATTTTGTAGTGCAGAAGAAGGGGGGGATGGTCTCCTTTCTTTATCTTTACTGTTGACAGCACGCACGTCAGCTCATTTGAATGTGAATTGCACGGGTGGACTTGTAGTAACACGGCAACCCTCCCCTTGGCATAAAAAGGGACACTGACCCATAAAAGATGCAGAGGTCAATAATTAAACCTTCTCGTCATGACAGCTTCCCCCTTTTCCCGGCGACAGGCGTATCACCGGGTGATGTATAGGGAGGGATGGTGGTGACAGATCGGTTGAACGGACAACATGCTTTATGTCCGTCGAAAGGACAAGGACAATGTTAGCGGTGTTATTTTTTTTACGTAAATGTCCTTCATATACTGAATGTTAGAATAGTGAGGAATATGTCACTGTATTATAGCAGTTGTATGATAATCCATATTCAACATATCTATGTTGCCTCTCCATATAAAAAAAGAGGATAACCTTGCTTACATACATTTAATTTGTACATGAATTACATAATAATTAATTAATATGTATTTTCAATGTATAGTAATAATAATAATAATATTATTATTATTATTATTATTATTATTATGCATGTATTTTTTTACATTGGTTAAGCCCACGCTACACACCACTGAAGTGGCTTTTCTTCTGGGCTCCCCCAATGGCAAGATATAGGGAGGTGGTGAATAAACCAGACTACTGCAGCGTTGTTGTTGTTGTTGTGAACAGTGCAGCTGGGCCTGTGTGTATTGCTTAGTCAATGCATCACAGGTGCGGTGCATTGAGGAGAGGCTGCTTAAACCAGCCACTAACCACACATGCCACAGATACATATTCACAATATTCACACACTTTTTGATAAATCTTATATGTTAAATGAAAAGCATCACCTTATCACTGTATCCTTTATGAAGCTGTCAGCTGCACTGACCCCCTCATTCCTCCTCCTCTCCTCTCCTCTCTCTCCTCTCCTCTCTCCTCCGCAGGGCATTGGGGAGCTGTTTGAGAAGATCAAGCAGGAGAACAAGGCCAATGGGAACCCTAACGGTGACGGGGGCCTCTTCTTCACCAACCTGTATATCACACCGGTGCTGAAGAACATCAGCCTGTACATGGAGAAGGGGGAGATGCTGGCGGTGGCCGGCTCCACTGGGTCAGGGAAGGTGGGTCATCAAGCTAAAATAGAAATTACTATTTGAAATTACTGGACTGCTTATGAGCGTACATATCATGTCAGGGAAGCCAGTAGCTCAGGAGGTAGAGCGGTTGTCTGGCAAACAGAAGGTTGCTCGTTTGATCCCCAGGCTTCACTTAGCTAAGTGTCGAAAGTGCCTGTCCTTTTTCGGTTTCAAAGAACAACTTTGTAGATGGATCTGTGTAACAAACCATCTGGAGCATCAGGCTAATGTATTCCTGCAATCAAACTACTAACCAGAGACCTGCTGCTTTGTTGTTTAGCCTCCAAGACGATATCAGTTCAGACAAATTGAAAGTGGTTTGGTTGGGTGTTTACTTGGGAGAAGAAATGTGTGTGTGTGTGTTGGTGTGTATGTGTGCAGGCATGCGTGGACATTGCTAAGAGTGACTTTGGCTTCTTCTCCAGAGCTCTCTACTCATGATGATCCTGGGAGAGCTGGTCCCATCGGAAGGGAAGATCCGACACAGTGGGCGGATCTCCTTCTGCCCACAGACATCCTGGATCATGCCCGGAACCATCCGCGACAACATCCTGTTCGGCCTGACCTACGACGAGCACCGCTATACCTCCATTATCAAGGCCTGTCAGCTGGAGGAGGTACCCACATCACTTCCTGTCTGGGACTGCACCTGTTTGTGAACCAGTTTTTATGTGTGAGAGAGGTTAGTGGACACATGAATGAGGAGAGGGGGAGTGAGAGAGAGAGACAGAGCGAGAGGATGAGGGCAGGTTTAATTGGGGTGAGGGATGGGTGTGCTAGAGGAGAGAGGGTGGGGGAGAGAGAAAGAAAACATGATAATTGTAATCACGGGAGAGAGAAAGAGAGTTACAGTTATAATAGAGGGGAGAGAATCAGATCTAGAGAGATGGCGAGAGAGAGAGAGAGAGAGAGAGAGAGAGAGAGAGATTAGTACACAGTAAGGCACACTACTGAGTCTCTGTGTTGAGTGATGGTTTCTTATTGTTCTGACCTCCGGTGTCTCCTGTTGTCATGGAGATGAGATATCATCTTGCTGCGAGCATTACAATGAATGTGTTGCTGGCTGAACCAATGCTGAGGTCCGGTCCCTGGCCTGCAGCAGACTGGGCAGGTCATTAGTTTAGTGTTTTCAACACTGTTTCAATGGATAATTCTATTGTAAAATAATGGCACAATAGAATTATTGATTGAAACAGTGTTGAAAACACTGCAGGCCAGGGACCAGACCTCAGCATTGGTTCAGCCAGTATGACATTTAAGTATGACATTTAAGTATCAATGGTTTTTAATGGCAAGGTTGGTTTTAGAGTGGTTATACATATTTAGAGTGGTTAATGGTAGTTAATACATTTAATAAGAACAGTAATATATTTGTATAATAAAATAATCTTATTGCATAAAACGACACACCCACACAATCACATACAGGTGTATGCTAAATATTGTTGTCATCTGGGCACGTGAATGCATGCAGACCTGACGTGTGTGCAGCACGTACAACCTTCACCAGTGACTGTCTCCCGCTACCCTCACCGTGATTCTAAACACAGGCCTGTTGTCACTGCAAACAGGCCCACTCTGCACTACTGACACGCTCCACCAAAACAACAACATGTAAAAACACGCTATGCAGCAGCAGGCCTCCCACAGCAGTAGTGGAAGGCGACAATAGGGAAATAGTTAACATATGAAAACAACCACACCACAGTGGTCATCATCCTGGGTGTAGTTGTTGCAATGCCACTGCTGCGGAGCCTATAGTACACCAACACGCATGGTTAGGTCATCACTAGTCATCAGTCACATTGGGAGGACCCACACCCGAACTGAAGGGGAGTGTCAAAATACCACACCAGGACGATCAGGTGCTCCTCATACAAGGAGAATATCCATGGCAACCCCCCGCATAGTGGGGGACTGGGGTGGGCTGAGTTATCCAGACACTGAGTGAGAAGGTGTTGAAGCAGACAACACTGCCCTGGGTGGTCCCCCCCCCCCTACACACACACACACACACCATTCAAAACACCCAACTTAGCTGCTGCTAGCTGCTAGCCTCTAGCCTAGCTGGGGCTTGCTTTGTTTCGGCTACTAGACTCACACAATATGCGTTTTTACTGGCTCGCCATGCTTAACAAGCTGTTAAACAACCTGTTAACTCAATTCCCCGCGGGCTGCCAACAGGACAGCGGAAGTGGTCCCTAAAAAGGTAGGAGGAATTTTTGTGTTTAAAGATGATAGACTTATTCCTTCACTTCATTCCTGTGCCATAGATGCAAGAATCCAGTCTCACTCATGCAGTCTCCTTCAGTGTCTCTTGTATGAATGCATATCTATTATATTATATTATTGCGTGGTGGCATCTCATATTGTCCTGTTTATGTTGTTTTGTCCTGTACTCTGTTGACATTCTACTGTTGACATCTCTCTGGATTTGGTGTCTTTATTATTTGTTATAAAATAAAATAAAATATTGCACCATTTTAATGGAGTACATTTTACTGGAATATATACTATAAACTAATGTGTGCATTTAACATTGAAAGGTGAGGAGCAGGTTCAGAGCAGCGTTTTACCACTGCCACACAGTCGGAAGCTGCAGAAGTTAGTTGTAGTAGTGTTATGGGAGCTTGGTACACAGCCACAGTGCTGGCTGCCCTACTGAGGCACCAAACATATGAGGTCATGTGTTTGTATGGGTCATTGTAACCTGCAAGATCCCGCCACCTTCAAGGACTCCCTCTCTTGGTCCTAGTGCCCTAATTGTGTATCAGTTTATTGTCCTTCCAAATGTAAGCAGTATGGATACTTGAAAGCAGCCCTTTGTACAAGATATAGGGGAATCTTATTTTTTTCCCGTTTTTTTTTTACCACATTAAATAGTGTACTCTCATACCGCCTTTCTTAATTTAGTTATTTACTCTTGTTTTCATGTCTCATAGGTACACAAGCAGGCTAAGCTACCCTTTTCACAGAGGTTTCATCATAGGATAAAGACTAAATATGGGTCTGCTTCTTTTTATGTAACAGTGTACAGACAGTAGACTAAACTAGTGAAGATATCACACATTGACCATGGACCATGTGCCCCTGGTAAATACAAGTAGTGGTACCCATCATTAGTGTGGGCAACGCCTGTGTTTATCCTACTATGAGGCCTCCGTAAAAAGGGTCTATTAGTGAAACATACAAAGACAATTCCTCAATTCAGGATTCCTGTCATTCTAAAAGAGGGTGTCTGGTATTCAGAGGTGATGACAAAAGGGGGAGGTGTTTTGATTGAGGTGATGTTACACTCTTGTGCTGTGGTATCAGCATTGTTGTCATGGTTACCCAATCATGATGACTGTCTTGGCCCTGTGGTGTCATTTGCGTCATCATGGCTACTGTTGTAATTACTATTTTGATGATGTGGTGGTACGCTTGCGTTGTCATGGTAACTTGTTATTGTGACACTGTCTTCACTCTGTGCTATCATGCTATGGCATATGCTGCCACTATGCGCCCCTATTCATTTAAAAGAGGATGAAAACCCACTCCTTAGTCCCAATTCTGAACTTTTTTCCTATCTGTACATTAATGTCGATGACAGTTTAATAATTAAACGTGTAATTCATTATCGTTATTGTAATGTTAGCAATCTTAGATGCCCCCTGAAAAAGTTAAACAAACAGTGGAAAACAGTCCAAAAGAGTCCACAGAATCCTAACGTCAAGGCTACTGGCTGGGCAGTGAGACAGGAAGTTGGTCCATCCTCTTTTAAACCTGTGTGTTTTAATGGAAGGCTTTCTCTGGCTGCATAGAAGCCTCCTCCATCGTGTCTTCTGTCTGTTGTGCAGGACTTTGCGCTACTCCCTGAGAAAGACAAGTCCCCCGTGGTGGAGGGCGGTGTGACACTCAGCGGGGGTCAAAGGGCACGTATTGGCCTAGCCAGGTACGATTCTCTTGGCAGAATGCTCTCTCTCCCTCAATCACTCTGTCTCACTCCTCTCTCTCTCCCTCATTCTATCTATCCTTTCTCCCAACCTCTCTTTCCCTCCCTTCTCTCTCTCGCTTCTTCTCTCCCTCTTCTATCTATTTCTCTCTTTTCTATTTTCATTTTAGTTGTGCTTGACTATTTGCTAATTAATAGAAAGTATTGCTTTATATGGGTGTTGCGAAAGAATCTTGGTCTGGAAACATGAACTATGTTTCTGTGAAAAAAATGTCATGACCTCAGCAAACCCAAATCCTGGACCAATGACATCAGCAATCCAGTTTTAAAGCAGTTAGTTAAAACAATTGCCGCATGTGGCGGTTGAAGACGTGCTACTGAAACATATCGTACTTTAGCACTGACATGTTGGGCACAACTGAAGAAGGACTTATGGGCAACATATGAGTCACTGCTGCTATGAACACTGCTATCCAGTCATCCATTAATTGAACTGTACTAAATATAGCGGTGGTTGATTAGCTTTCCAGTGTGTATCATCAAAGTGATAACAAATGTGTCAATCTGCACATAAACACTAGAAATAAAATAATAATAATAATAATAATAATAAAAAAATGAAAATGAACAACTAGACTATTAACAACATCAACTTTTAAGTAATTAAGCAATTAATCAAAGTGAGGCTGTGTTGTCGCGTTGACGAGTGTAGCATTGTCATTATTCACACAGCCTTTATGGACTGGTCTTGTTGCTCTCTCTCGACATCCTGAGAGTCAACACTATTGTACTGGTCATGTACTACTGTTCACCCTCTGAGTGTCAGGCTAGTACTTGTGGTGCTTCTTGCCACCACAGTAGATTGATGTTACGGCTCCATTAAATCTCTGGTAGCTGACAAAAGGCAGTACATAACGATCTGCTGAGGTGTCCTGGGATCTGCCTGATGGGGCGGTTTCTAAGTGGCTCCATCAGTGGTTGTCATTCCTCAGGATCTGATGGAAGCCACAGAATGATGAGCTGTATAGGAAACCCCACCACATGTCCACCTCTCTCTATATATATCTCCCTATCTGTCTCTATCTTCTCTCCTCTCTTTCTTCTTCCCTCTCTCTCCTCTCTTCCCTCCTGTTACATATCACTATATCTCTCTCCTGCCTCTCTATATCTCACTCCTCTATATATACGTCTCTTTCCTCTCTCTCTCTTTCTCTCTCACTCTCTCTATCTCTCTCTCGCTCTCTTTCTCATCATTCTCTATATATCGCTATCGCTCTATCGCTTCTCTATTCTTCCAGGGAGAAGTCCACAATGAACATAAAACAAACAATGCAGCCTTACTTTCCCAGAGACTTATTCGGGATGACAACAACCTGTTTGGGTACCAAAATGGGAGATTTAACCATTTTGGAGATTAAATATATACTTTAGCCTGAAAATAGAATAGGGTTATGGCAGGCTTTAAAGATTACAATCGCTGGGATCATGTGATCGATTATGGATGGCAACTGTGATTGCCACTGGGAGCAGCCGTGTGTAGCATAATGTTTTGATTCTGGTAGCAGAGGGGAGTTAGTGGGGTTAACTTCACAGATTGAACCTTGCAAAGTGAATCTGTCAGCAGCTACTCCTGCTGTTTACAGCTGTGTGGGATGGGTACTTCAAGGAGACCGTACTACACACACCAAGTTAATTATGTCACCCTCATTTCTCATCTCTTTTACTCCCCGATGTCTGTCATCATCTCTCTTATATGTTGTGTGTGTGTGTGTCTGTATGCGTGGTGTCTCCCTCAGGGCCCTGTATAAAGATGCAGACCTCTACCTTCTTGACTCTCCTTTCACCCACCTGGACATCGTGACAGAGAAAGAGATCTTTGAAAAGTGTGTATCAGCAACAGAGAGGCTTTCATATCTGGGGTGGAGGTGAGGGTGGGGGTGGTGTCAGTATTTGGTCCGGGACTACAAGTGAATGTCAAGGGTATATACTGTCAATGGCATACTGTCTCTGACCTGCTTACAACACTATGTTATACTGTCAACTTAGAGGAACTTACTTAATACTACAAAGTTATTCTTATTGTTGCTAGATGCACGTGGGTAATTTGAGATTGTAAAAACTAGCTTGTACTCTGAGTGCTTCCATTTTGGTGTTCTTTTCAGAGAGCCAAACTGAGCTGCACCATTGATCTAATCTCTAGATTCTCCATGTCCAACCGGTCTGTTAATTCCCCCCCCCCCCCACACCAGGTGCTTGTGCAAACTGATGGGCTCCAAGACGCGTGTGGTGGTTACCAGCAAGCTGGAGCACCTGAAGCGCGCAGACAAGATCCTCCTGCTGCACAATGGTGTGTGCTACTTCTACGGCACCTTCTACCAGCTGCAGGCGCAGCGGCCCGACTTCAGCTCCCTGTTACTTGGCCTGGAGGCCTACGACAAGATGAACGCAGAGCGCCGCAGCTCCATCCTGACTGAGACACTGCGCCGTGTGTCTGTGGATGAGACGGCCGCTTTCCGTGCTCCCCCAGACTCCCGGAGCCAGTCGTCCTTCCGCCAGTCAGCTCCCTCACCGGCCTTGATTCACGACGGCCACCACCCGGAGAAACGCAAGCAGTCGCTCATCCTCAACCCCCTGGCGGCCGCACGCAAGTTCTCTTTCATCGGGAACTCCCAGGGCCAGTCCTCCTCTGGTGGCAGTGGCTGCGGCGGGGGCGGGAACTGCCAGCAGGCCTCGGCTTTGGAGGAATCGGTGCACGAGCTCTCAGAGAGGAAGTTCTCTGTGGTACCGGAGGACGACCAGGTGGAGGAGGTGCTCCCCCGAGGGAACCTTTACCACCACGGTCTGGAGCACCTGCACGGTCAGCGGCGCCAGTCGGTGCTGGCCTTCATCACCAACAACCACAATGGCGGCGCCGATAGTGGTGGTGGGGGCAGTGGGTGTGGAGGCCAGCAGCAGCAACGGCGCCACCCGGGCCGGCGCGAGCAGCTGCAGTCGTCCTTCAGGAGGAAGCTGTCCATCACCCCGCAGTGCCAGCTGGCATCGGAGCTGGACATCTACGCCCGCCGCCTGTCCCTGGACAGCGTGTTCGACATCAGCGAGGAGGTAGACGAGGAGGACATGGAGGTAAGAGACTCTATGAGACACTGAGATTAAATCAGATACAGATCTTTATTGATCCTGGACGGCCACAGCAGCAAGTACAGGACGCTAGTAGATTGAGAAAGAGAAAGTGGAAAAGAGTAAAACTACAAATACATTATTTATTGTCAGCATATGCTACATTATTGAAACTATGTATTATTGAATATAACAGATCGATGCATGATTTTGCTCTAGAGTAACCTAACACTACACATATCAAAAATAGCAAGAGCATCTCTTGTGTAAACAGGATGTTGCAATTATAGCATTGTGGTCATATTTCTGCCACTTTCTTCACATTAGTCAGTTATAAACTACAAAGTAAAGTAAAGTCATCCCATGGATATTACAAAGGTTATTTCTTTCGGATTATTTTCTCACCAGCATATGTCTCTTCACAGCAATGTTTTGCAGATGAGAGAGAAAGTATTTTTGAAACTACCTCATGGAACACCTATTTGCGCTACATTACCACCAACAGAAACCTGGTCTACGTCTTAATATTCATCGCTGTGGTCTTTGTTATTGAGGTAAAAATATATTATTGTATATTTATCTTGTTATATACTGTTGATTTGCTCTCTTTCTTTATTTAAGTGAATGTTTCTCCTCTCACTGTACAGGTTGCAGGATCAGTCATAGGTATATTCCTCATCACAACGTAAGTATCATGTATAAGATGAACTGTGGAACACGACATTTATTGTTTGAATATTAAGGAACACGGCTCCAAAATGTGGGCGCCAGTGGCGATGTCCCCTTATATGCAGACTACGCACGTTGTGTAAGGCCCCACACACAAATGTGTAGAGCTCCACAACAGAGTCGCGCACCGGCCTGACCGGCTACCGCGATCTGCAATCCTGGAACCACACTTTCTTCTTTGGGGAATTAAAATTGTCTGCGTAGTAACATTTTAGAGGAGAGGGATTCTCTTGCACGTTGGTCACTAACATGTGCTCTCTTTGTCCCAGAGAGATATGGAGGGACGGAGCCAACCCTAACTCCCCCAACTACATCGCAGAGCACGCCAACATGTCCGCCTCCAAGCCCACCCACCTGGCGGTCATCGTCACGCCGACCAGCGCCTACTACATCATCTACATCTACGTGGCCACGTCAGAGAGTGTGCTGGCCCTGGGCTTCTTCAGGGGCCTCCCGCTGGTGCACACGCTGCTCACCGTCTCCAAGAGGCTCCACGAGAAGATGCTGAGCGCCGTGCTGCGGGCCCCCATAGCCGCGCTCAACACCATGAAGACGGGTGAGACCCCTGTGGTTACCGCAGCATGATGGGAAATCAGCTCCTTACAGATCACCGCGAAAGCATCGAGCAGTAGTCCACCAGTGGTTAGAACATTTTCCTTAAAGCTACAATAAGCAATATCAAATAGAATAAATAAGCAATAGAATACATCCAGATTCAATACATTCAATACATGCTCCCGACTCTTTCCAAACCCCACCCACCGTCAAAGAGCGGGGCTCATTGGAACAACATATTTCTCGATACCACTACCAGACTACCTCACCTTATCGTGCCTTGGAATGTTCGGACTGAAAAAAAACAACAAAAAACAAATTCTGTTTATATTGTATATTGTTTACAGTGTTTATCTGTTTATATTGTATATTGTTGTATATTGTTCACAGTGTTTATTTATTTCACTACTTCACCTGTTGCACCGCGGGCCTGAGAGACATGTTATTTCATCCGTTTCAATGTGCTATGTCAATATAGCACATTTGACAAATAAAAGAACTTGAACTTGAGAGTCTGAGCAACTTAGGTCCCTGTAGTCTTAAAGTTAGCATGACTGGATGTGTGTTAGAACCTATTGCATATTGTACCTTTAATTACTTTATGTCAATATACAAATGAACTCAGCCATTTCTGTTAAAAGTGCATGTGTAGTGTATTGCTTTGTGTGCTAAAGACTACCTGATGTAACATGTAACATTCTAGTGGTTGAATGGTTGTTTGTTGGGCCTTGTGGCAGGTCGGATCATGAACAGATTCACCAAGGACATGGCGACTATCGATGACATGCTGCCCCTGGTGCTGTTTGACCTCATACAGGTAGGCCTCGACCTCAGACATGTAGGTGTTGACCTCATGACCTCAGACGGGTAGGCCTTGACCTCATGACCTCAAACAGGTAGGCTTTGACCTCAGACATATACTGTCGTTCACCAACTGTAACTCTCCCTCTTTATGAATTAACTAAACCGGCCACAAGCAACTTCACAAACAACATGACAGCAGCAGCAATAGGTCAATGCTGCTAACATTTGATATTGTTAATTAATAATGTGATACAAAAAATGTCATACCATACTATAAATGTCATACAATATCATAGAGAGTAGCGTCTCCACTGCCTAAAAACATATAATATAATAATAACAACCACCCCAATGCTCCCAGTAAAGGACATTAGTGGTGAAAAGCTGAGTGACTTCATATCCATAGCAACCAAACAAGCAGAATTCAACCTAATAGAGATATACAGATATACGACTACCACATCTGGTTCCTGGATGTAGATGCTACAGAGATGTAATTCCAGAACAAGTACTGGAGGCAGATTTCACAGCTCACAGGGACTCCTTGTGAGGCTTCACAGGCATAACGTAAAGACAGCTCACCAGACTGAATTAACCTACACTCTCTTTATCTCTCTCTTTCTCTCTCCAGTTGAGCCTCATCGTGTTGGGAGCCATATTCACCGTGTCCATCATTAGGCCCTACATCTTCATTGCAGCCATCCCTCTAGGCGCCATCTTCATCTTCCTCCGGAAGTACTTCCTACGAACTGGACAGCAGCTCAAACAGCTTGAGGCTGAAGGTAAGCCTGTGTGCCTCAATGTGTGTGTCTCTGTGTGTGTGTGTGTGTGTGTGTGGGTGGGTGCATGTGTGTCTGTGCGTGTGTGTGTGTGTGTGTGTGTGTGTGTGTGTGTGTGTGTGTGTGTGTGTGTGTGTGTGTCTGTCTGACTGTCTGTCTGTCTGTGAGTGTGTGTGTGTGTCTCAGCAGGGTGACATGTTGTATGGAACAATGGGGTTATAGACATGTTCCTCTATAAAGGAAAACACAAGATTCAGTGAAGGCAGGAAGTTGAGCAGAACAAAAAAAAAGGTTGAAACATAAGAATCCCCCCAACTATCCATCAGCAGGCAGCCCAACCAGCGACTGGCACTATGGTGATCTAGGCAAAAGGTCAAAGGTCAAGCTGTGGTGTCAATAGAGTGCAGATGAGAGGAAGAGGACAGAAGATCTGCCTCACTGTTCTTTCTTTGTTCTTTGACTTCCCTGCCCCCCTATGTCATGTGTGTGTTTGTTATGATTTGAGTATCAAATCCTAATCTGGAGTTGCAGTGGTTTGAGTTCCTCTGGAGGAAAACACACACGACATCATGTGTCTGGGAAGGAGCCAAGCTTTTGTTTAGGAAACATCTTGACTAACGCTTGTCATGAGATGAAAGATTTATCTGTCCAAAAATCTGATTAATCAGAGGCCAACTTTTGCTGACCTAGCTACATTTATCGCTACCTCCACTGTAAAATATATTTAAAAAATTGTTTTATGTTGCCATTTTAGTAAAGAGTCAAGAGTTCATCGTCTTAAAAAGCACTAAATGTATTCTCCGTGGTTGTACCATGAATCAGAGACGATGAGAGGATCTGTGTGGACCTTGACAGACACGACATGGTGTTCCTGTAAATGTTGGCATGACCCACAGCCCTGGACTGTAAGGTCCCACAGCTGGCCGGGCCCTGGTCAGAGAGAGGGGCAATACAAGCTGGGATTTCCTCCAGCTCCATCCTGGTGGGTGTCTCCTCCACCACCCAGAGAAAGAGACAGAGAGAGACAGAGACAGGGGGAGACAGAGGGAGAAAGGAAGAGAGACAGAGAGCGAGACAGGAGAATGTCCCACCCATTGTCTGTGTAGGGAGGACAGGACAGAATGTCACATGTTCTGCCCACCACTGGCTCCTGCCCATAGCAACCACTTGTGAAATGGAATTGTGTGTCAATGTGAAATCATGTAGCGAACCCCAGTGGGTGGGGTCCCGCAGAGGAGTGCAGGAGGCTATTCTGAGCAGCACAGTGATTCCTGTTAGAGCAGTTTAATGAGGAATAGTTTCAATCAGACAAATGTGAAATCTCCACCTTTAGTGTTTTCTTCATCTCACTGATATTACTACAGTACATTTAAAGAAGTTAAATTCAAGTATACATATAGCGACGTACTGTATATATATATATATATATATATAAAACATCTGGTTGAATTTTTTTTGCGTTGATGAATCAAGCTGCTTAGTTTGTGAATCATTTTTATTACTTACTCAATCTTTTCATCTTCCGTATCTTCCCTCATGCCTTTACTTGGATTTATTTCCAGTTGTGTCCTGATCCGATCCCAGAGCAGGCCCAGGAACAGCAGTGTCCCATCACTAAACAGGCTCAGGAACAGCAGTGTCCCATCACTAAACAGGGTCAGGAACAGCAGTGTCCCATCACTAAACAGGCCCAGGAACAGCAGTGTCCCATCACTAAACAGGCCCAGGAACAGCAGTGTCCCATCACTAAACAGGCCCAGGAACAGCAGTGTCCCATCACTAAACAGGCCCAGGAACAGCAGTGTCCCATCACTAAACAGGACCAGGAACAGCAGTGTCCCATCACTAAACAGGCCCAGGAACAGCTGTGTCTCAGCATAAAATGAAACGACACTAGGCACATTAAATGTAATTCCTGCAAAAACGGCATCACCGCTGCACTGCTCAGTACATCCCACCTCTCTGCTAATGGCCGCTAATGGCTAGCAGCTAAAGTTCACCCCTCACCATTTGTTATCAATCTCTCTCTCTCTCTCTCTCTCTCTCTCTCTCTCTCACTCTTTCTGTGTACAGCACGGAGCCCGATCTTCTCCCACCTCATCATCTCTCTGAAGGGCCTGTGGACGATCCGGGCGTTTGGGCGGCAGGCGTACTTTGAGACGCTGTTCCACAAGGCGCTGAACACACACACAGCCACCTGGTTCCACTACCTGGCCACGCTGCGCTGGTTCCTCTTCCGCTGTGACGTCATCTTCGTCTTCTTCTTCACTGCCGCCGCCTTCATCGCTGTGGGAACCAACCGTGAGTGGTGATGGAGGCAATGGGGGGTGGGGCTGTTTCACGCATAATCACACACACAAACAAGCAATGCTGATGAACACACATACTATATGCATGGGTACCACATGCACACACACTCTGGACCTCAGATGTAGTGGCAATGGAGCGTGAGATTGGGGCAATTTAAGAAGTCATTTCTCAGGCAATGGCTTCTCAATAGAGCTGATCTTACCACTTCTAAATACCTGACTGGCGTGAGCCATGTGTGTCTGTGTATTCTTGTTCTATTAATTGAGCAATTATGAATGTTTGAAACTTGTTCTATTCAAATCTTACCGTACCGTCAGCGATATATTGTTGTTTCACTTCTCTCTTCTTGCAAGACAAACCAAAGCGTCTGCTAAATGTCACAATGAAAAATGCTGTGTTCCTCAGAGGATAAACCAGGCGATATTGGGATCATCGTGGCTCTAGCCATGCTCATCCTGGGGACCTTCCAGTGGGCGGTCATCACCAGCATCACCGTGGACGGTCTGGTACTTACACACACGCACACACACACCAAAAGTTTGTATGGTACACAAGCATGTGAACAAATGTCCACAGACACCCTAATACACGTGCACTCACACCAACACATGCCAATCGCGCGTTTCGCCATTTGAGTTGTGGAGAGATATCTTCTGAGTTGTGCCAAGGGCTTGAGAACACAGCGGGCGGTGGTTATCCACTGTGTTTCAGATGGAACGACTGTGACACACGTTTGCTGACATCCTCCAACTGGTTTGTTTGGGAACTACAAAGCACGAGAACAAACTACAACAGCTCTGTTGCGAAAACAAACTACAATAGCTCTGTCACAAGAACGGGTCTGCAGATGGCACCCTGGTTTGTTTACAATTGGTCTCGCATTTGGTGTCAAGTATCAATCCATTCATTCATCTATCATCCATCCATCCATCCTGTCAGCGTGTGGTCCAAAGGTAGGCGGGGAAGGACCCAAACGCAGGCAGCGAAATAACTTATTTAATTAAAGAAATTATTACATTTCATAAACACTTGTGCAGGCAGGAACAAGAACAGGACTAGGCAACATACTCACACAGAAACAACAACAAGGATCTGACAATGGAAGGAAGAGAACAGCTGAAACAAACAGACAAAACCATGTGAATGAAAAGACACCTTAACACACCAGAACAATAAACAGATCAACTAAGGCAAGAACTAACAAATACAAATCAAACAATGGGAACACACCAGAATGGAGACAAACGATGATAAGATTTGATAAGTGGGGGGCAGAGACAGAACAACAAAAACAGGTGATAAATAGTAATGTCCAGCAGGGGGTGATACATAATAACAACCAGCAGGGGGTGCAGAAAGGTCCAAACATAAACCACTTGAGGTGGGCAGAGGCAGACTGACAGTACCACCCCCTCAAGGGACGGATCCCAGACGTCCCATAATGACCGGGTTGGAACCGTCAGGTGGACAACCTGGATGCAGGCAGAGGCTGGAGGCCCTGGAGAGGCTGGAGGCTCATGGGGTGGAGCCATTGCGGACACAGGGGGCAGAGTCACTGGGGACACAGGGGGCAGGGACCGGAGGCCTCTGCAGTCCAACCGGGACCGGGGATGGAGACTAACAAACACACTGGGAACACACCAGGAAGGGGCAGAAGCAGACAATGACACATCCATCAGATCCATTAACTATCCATCCATGCATCCATCTATGTATCCATCCCCACCTGAATTGCAGGAGGGGGAGCCCCTCCCAGACATCAGGCAGGTTAGCTCTTATAGGACCCCGATCGGGTCAGGTATCTGCTGGGTGGGGGCCAGCGGTCCCGGCCTTTGTGGATAGTACATTTGCTCAAATGCACTTTTCATTGTTCATCATAAAGATGAAGTAGTTCCTACTAGTTGTTAGAGCTGTGTTCAGGTTCAACCAACTGTCTGGCCCTGCGTATCACATTGCAGGACATTATGTTCTATGCACACACACAAAAGCACCCCCACATGCATTCACGAACACTACATAACCACACATACACAATGTCAGCAATTAAACAGCAGACATACAGACAGAATGCAGATAGCATACAGACACACACACATTGAGTACCTTCCTAGGCAGTTACCCTGTGTTGGTATCAGACTGGTGTAGCGCGGTGAGACCGAGCTACAATCACAATACTTATCCACTGACCTGTATA
>OMOU01006519.1:3098-17206 GCA_900312585.1 Malacocephalus occidentalis
TCACTCTCAGCCCCGCCCTCCCTTTGTCGCTGCTTTATCTGGGTGAAAGTTCATGTGTATTCAGAATCCCATGTATGGCTCCTGCAGCCTGCAGCCAGAGCTTTATGGGTGCTGTTACTCTCATTGAAAGCCATCTTGTTTACATCTGGACAATGTGGAGGGATTTTCCTGTCATTTGGTTGTATATTGCTGTGGGATGATGGTATTGCATTTGCAGATTCAGACCTAGAGACTGTTAGTAGTTGGTACTGTATTGGTCTTGTTAACTTATAAATGCGATTAAAATAGTTGTGTGTACAGAAAACAAGAGGACTGCATCTTTGTTGTTAAAACGTACATTTTTGAAGATGGGACTATTTTGTGTTTGGAAGATATTATTCTGCAAAGCAAAACCAATGTCTACGCCACAAAAGAGAGAAGCATGATTAATTTTCTTTGTAGAGGTATTTGATGACGACCTGAGGGAGTCCAGAGGCCTTGCACCCAAAGCAGAGGTTGGGTGCTTGGGTGAGGACAGTGCGTTCTGCATGGCAGAAAACAGTGAGTGTGTGGCATTCAGTGCACAAGTGGACACATGTGGACGCACCAGGAGTTGGTCATTGGCATTGAGTTCACCATCATTTGCTTGAGGGATCACAGCATCATTTTGAGCGTAAAGCGATAGATACATGTAGGACAATTCATACCATCGCAAAAATACAAATAAATGCACAGTGCTCTATGCTCACAGTTTGTTTTCACTGCGTTTGTCTGCCATTGTTCACAATCATTGGACCCTGAAGTCTTCATTATGTGCAGCATGACACATTTAAGACGATGATAATTGCTCAACCAGTGGACTGTTTCTACATGGGAACTGATGATTAATGAATGGGGCCCAACTCCCCCATGTTGTACACACAGCTGACTCAAGGCTGGTCTGAAAAAAAGGGACTATCCAAGATTCCAAGACCTTTATAAGACTATTATTATAAAGGAGAACAAACCAAAAACAAACCAATTACCTTACCGGTTTCTTGAGCTTGTGCAATACCATTGCTCACTACATTATTGTACTGAGGTACATCTAACCAGAGTTAGGCAAGTTAACTTGGTTAAGGCTAGATTAAACTTGATCTTATCCTATATACTGATATGCAATGCATGTCATCAGTGTGTGTGTGTGTCTATATACAGATATATATATATATATATATATATACACATACATAGTACCATATGCCAGAGTTTAATTACTTGCTACTGAGGTATTTTCTGCCACTAGGCTACCAGTGTGACGTACTCGTGACGTCCACTTCAAAGTAATCTATTCTCGCCCTTAATGGGCCAAATATGGATAGTTTCTGCTGCTGGGTGCACAAGAAATCGAGCAAAAGAAATCTGAATTGCTAAATATCGTCGTAGCGTTTGTGTGTACGCCAATGGGTGAGACATATTATACGGTCTGATAATAATGTTGCCGTCAAAGAAATGGGAGACAGCGTCCCCTGCTGTCACATCATTGACACTGCACTCTAGCGTCACCTCATCCGAGGTAAACAAGTCACCCGAACCACTTGTACTTCAGGTTTGGTTATTTATTTAGTCTTGTGTCCATGCGTGGGTTCACACTACAAAGTGTTATATTTTGTTAGTAATGGCAAGTGAACATACTGCGAAGACCATGGACACTATTGCGTTACATTAACGCACATCCTTTCTTTAAATTGCACCTTTTTATTGCGTTTTTCTATACATTTCTATATATTAAAAAAAAAAGTGAATTCCTATATTATTACTCTCTGTTTATTTTTCATTATGTTCAATTTCACAAAAGCACATTCCTTGTTTGTAATTCGGATTGTGTATTTCGGATAGGCCTATGTCTATTTTATTTGGGCAATATTTCGAATGTGATAACTAAAGAAAAAAAATTCACCTATTCTCAACTACTGACCTCAATAGACCTACACATTGACAAACATAAATGCAATGTTTATCACCACAGGACATTCTACATTATCACCCGGAAACAACACGTCCAATGTGTCACATGCGCTTCTGTTGTGTTGCTACTAGCTCAACGCAGTCGGCGTGCCCATCACTCCATGCCCCCTCTCATTGGCCAATACTCCAGCTGCCTCGTTTTGATTGGCTGAGCGTTCAGTAGCATTCACTGACCATGTGTGCAGCATGAAGCGCGAGTGCTGTGTTTCTTTCTCCCACATGCACATGGTGCGCTGCTTTTACATATTACCCCGTGCGCATTTATGGTAAACTTACAATGGTCTGAATGTCGTCATCTCAGTCGTTTTGAAAAGATGTGAGAAGAATGTAACACTTATTCAAGCCAACTAATAATTTAGTTCACGCAACTCAATTTGGCTGCGTTGCATTTCCCTTCTAGACAAACAGTCATGCCCGTATCTTTGAGCCGTTACGGTTATACGACGGCGCTGCTCCTCATCTGATGACACCCACCCACCGCAGCCCTAGAAACAAAAAACACTGAAGTCCGCTGGCTCCGTTATTTCGCCAACGGGATTCACTGATGTAAGGTGTAACAGCCAGGTCGATGGATAACGAAGACGTTATTATGGAGACGTGTTCGCGGGAACTCACCCAAAACCCGCTTAGGAAAATTTGGATTCCGTGCAAAAACGGTTTACCTGAAAAACATATATTTCAGAGAAGGGGTAAGGGTGGCTCGCCGGTATGAGACGCACAGAGCGTTGTGTGACCATGCATTTTTGCTGATGAATTGAGTTCAAGTTAGCGAGGGATCGAAGATTGTGTTATGTGGTTTACGCGCGACTATTAGTGTATCGTGTGGTGTTGCGTCCCTTGCTTTATTGTGGAGGTCGACATGGTGTTGCGTCATTTAATAGACCGGTAGTGTATGCAAAAGTCTGGAGCAATGGTCAGTGCAATGATACCACCAGTAACAGGGATCTGATTTTTTGCTCTTTGCCAGACATTTAATATCGACAATTAAACGTTTAAAAGTAGCCTACGAACGTTAATAATAAAGACATTAGTCGCCTAATAATATATATAGATAATATAATCTATATATATTATGTAATTTAAACATGAAAGGTGATTCCATGTGAAGTATCTGAGATATGGAGAACGTCTTCGATAGTCTCAAGAGTTGGGTTCCTTTTTTTTGCTGAGTCAAGTCTGCCTGGATGTTCGTCTCCCAGCAGCCAGACAATGGGAATATAATAGATCAGAATGATCGATCTACCTTTGACGGTGGCTGCTTTGCGATCACGATTGTGTGAGGGGGGGGCAAAGGCCTATTACGTTATTAGGTCTTTTTAAATATCACTCTTTTTGATAATTCGTCTGTCTGTCTCATTTCCAATGTCCCTCCTGTTTCTCAGTATGCATGACCAACTGCCCGACCCTCATCGTGACGGTCGGGTTGCCAGCCCGAGGGAAGACCTACATCTCCAAGAAGTTGACACGCTACCTCAATTGGATAGGTGTGCCCACCAAAGGTAACACCTGATGCCCCACCACTACACCCACTGCCAGATTTAAGATTTGTTTCATATTTTTATTTTTTATTTTACATTTTCAGAAAATATACTGGAAATATACTGGGAATAATACAATATTCATTTTCTGCACCATCAGAGTTCAATGTGGGCCAGTACAGGAGAGAATTCCTGAAGATCTACAAATCCTTTGAGTTTTTCCGCACTGACAATGAGGAAGGCCTTAAGATCAGGCGGTAAGACATGCACTTCTAATGATCATTTGTGTATATAATGGACAGTTATCTTATTTGTATATTGCCATGAATGTATGGCTCTCCAACTGTATATACTTTTCCCTTAGCCTGTTATTTATACTACTATTACTACTACAACTACATTTGTTTATTTGAGTTCTTCATTATATTTTGTACGTTGTTTAGACATTACAATTCATAATGATGCATAAAAATACTCATGAGTTCTTCGCCTCTTGTTTTTCAGTCAGTGTGCGTTGTCAGCCTTGAATGATGTCCGCCAGTACCTGACTGTAGGCGGGGGCCAAGTGGCAGTGAGTAGAGCTACACTATATATATACTACTACTATACTATTTGTCTCACAAATCAGACTCTAGCTGAAGAACGGCAAGTCTGATGACAGAGCGGTGGCTGCTTTGTATTTGTTTTTGAGCAATCATTGTTGCCGGAGGCGGGGATCTGTAAGCATGGAGGCAAACACTCAGACAGCAACCAGTCAACCCTTTCAAACTGAACACAGCTAGAACCTCCTTTCTGGACACGAAGGGCTGTTTTGGGGAAAGAAAGGCGTCTGTAAGGTTTCAAGTCAACATACTACAGACTGGCCCCTGTAACAATGCATTATTCAAATCCCCTTTTGAAAGCTTCTCTCTCCATTAGAATATCTCTGGAACAAACAGGAAACAAGACACCCCTTTCGGTTCACCCAGGCCCTTTGCCACCTCAGCACAACTTCTGCTATAGGTCTGCTGGATCTGAGATTACTTAGACTCAAAACATAAAATATTTGCTAAATATGTTACCGCTGTCTCCGTCTATGTCCACCTTCAGGTTTTTGACGCTACAAACACCACCAGAGAACGAAGGAGCACTATTGTCAAGTTTGCAGAGCAGAATGGCTTCAAGGTAGATCAACACGTAGCAAAATGCACATTTACTATGAAAACAAACGGCACAAACTCTCCATGACCATGTTTTGGTCGTCCCTGCCAGGTATTCTTTGTGGAGTCTGTGTGCGAGGACCCAGAAGTCATTGCTGCAAACATAGTGGTAAGATTTGGCCAGCCTTTGATTTTGTTATCAAGTGTAATTAATTCATTGGAATAATTGATCATCATTAATAATTCCAAAATACATTGTACATTAACAGGCTTTCCACAGGTTCTTGAAATCTTTGAAAGTTTGTGAAATTGAGGGGGGAAAAATCAGGGCTTTGAAAGTTTTGGGTCAATACAAATTTCTTCTGATATTTATTTAGATATTTTGAAAACTCATGTCTCATGTCAACTCAGTAAATAGGCTACTGCACAATTGAGAAGTGTTCACACATTCAAGCCTTACTTTTTAATGGGTCCTTGAATTTGAGACAACTGGGCCCGGAAATTCCTTGCAGTTGAACGTGTCTGAACCCTGCATTAATATCTGCACAATATATTTTTCCCACTTCACTAATTGATAATAAACTCACAAGCGTGTCTCCATCTCCACTCCCTGACTTTACAGCAAGTGAAGTTGGGAAGCCCCGACTACATAAATTGCAACTCAGAAGAAGCTGTGGAGGACTTCATGAAGAGGATCGAGTGTTACGAGACGTCCTACCAGCCCCTGGACGAGGTGCTGGACCGGTGCGTGGTCCACATACTCCGGGACGGACACTGGGATCAGCCTGATGGTTCACCGCAAGGTCCGTGGCATTAAATGTTCTCCTTGTTGGCCAACCCTCCTCTCGCTCTCCAGGGACCTGTCCTACATCAAGGTCATGGACGTGGGCTGGCGCTACCTGGTGAACCGGGTCCAGGACCACATCCAGAGCCGCATCGTGTACTACCTGATGAACATCCACATCACGCCCCGCTCCATCTACCTCTGTCGCCATGGCGAGAGCGACCTGAACATCAAAGGGCGCATCGGGGGCGACTCTGGCCTGTCTGCAAGAGGCAAAGACGTATGTATGGATGTGTGTGTGTGTGTGTGTGTGTGTGTGATTGAGCAGACATTACTTCACACAGGAACCAACGCAGTTAGTGATGCTGTGACTTATCAAGACGGTCTTGTCTCTCTGTGTCCTAGTTTGGCAAGTGCTTGCGGGCGTTCATCGAGGAGCAGAGCATCAAGGACCTGAAGGTGTGGACCAGCCAGATGAAGCGGACCATCCAGACTGCCGAGGTCCTGGGAGTTCCTTATGAACAGTGGAAGGCTCTCAACGAGATAGATGCAGTATGTCGGCTTCTCTTCGTCGCCATATCATATATATATATATATATATACCATATATGTATATGATACTAATGTTGTTCTCCTGTCTGTGGAAAAAAGGGTGTGTGTGAGGAAATGATGTATGAAGAGATTCAAGAGAGTTTTCCCCTGGAGTTTGCATTGAGGGATCAGGACAAATACCGCTACCGTTACCCCAAAGGAGAGGTGAGCGCTCTCCACCATGACACAAGGATGATCCTGTCCTGTCCGCAAAGACCTCACACTGCATGATTTGAGAGCGCTGCGGGAGTTTTGCAAGATTGACACTGAGTTGAATGCTTCCCTATCCTTCTTAAATCGGAGGCGTGTTTAGTGATGTCTTTGGAAATCTCCCAGCGCCGTATACAAATAATGTGTTTTAAAACATGGAAAAGTTCATCTTTAAAGGGTTTCATTAGCCAATGTCTATTGACAGACACCATATGCTCTGTCCCCACAATTTGCATTATATATATAACAGATGCGGCAACAGCTCCCTTTAGTGGTCAGGCACATAATGACATCACATTTTCAATATTGTATTGTATTCTTATTGCATACGATTCATTCAGAATCATAGAAGTTCATTCAGGAGTGTGACCATCTTGGAAATGGTTTACATTTGTCTACCGATCAACCAACTGCGAATGGGAAACATACGTAGATAGTGCCAGTGTAATGTAAAGTATATGGTTGTGTCACACTGTACTACGCGTTATATTAACGTTTAACTCCACGGACTCCCACCCCCATGGACACTACTGTGTTACATTAACAGACATCATTTCTTGCACCTTTTTATTGCTTATTTCTATTTCATTTTTATGTTATTTCTCCCTGTCTAAATGCTCAACGTTAGGCACCAATTGATTGCACAAAAGCACATTGCTTGTTTCCAAAAACCAAAGCAATGAAGCCATTCATTCTGATTCTGATTCTGATTCTTTGTGACCAGTCCTACGAGGACCTGGTTCAGCGTCTGGAACCGGTCATCATGGAGCTGGAGAGACAGGAGAACGTCCTGGTCGTCTGCCACCAGGCTGTCATGCGCTGCCTGCTCGCCTACTTCCTGGACAAGGGTGCAGGTACTGTCATACAGGCAGTAGCGTAATGGGTGTAGTACCAGCGTGGATCAGGGATGGCACCAGTGACCCTAGAGGGCAAAGCTCGAGTATGTAACCATGAACGTTTGATCTGTTTTGACAGCGGAGTTGCCTTACCTGAACTGTCCTTTGCATACGGTGTTGAAGTTGACGCCTGTGGCTTACGGTGAGTCTGGTTGTGGTCGCAGCTTGAACGTTCATGTTTGATAGTCAAATGTGTGCGATACGTAAAATGTCAAATATATTGCCGTTTGTGTCGGGTCTGTCGATGAGAACGAACGAGCTCATGAGCTCAACTGTAGTCTTACAGGCGTCGGTGTCGTCTCTGTTTTCCCACGGTTAGGTTGCAAGGTGGAGTCAGTGTTTCTGAATGTGGAGGCGGTAAACACACACAGGCACAAACCAGAGGTAGGTACATGAAAGAGCCGCGACTCCCCTTCCTCACGGTGGCATCCAACCATCATCTACCTCACGCGTGTCCCAAGACCCATATACTGTGGGATGGATGGAGAATGCTAGGCGCATATGGTCCAATACGCCTGTCTGATTCAACGGGACCTCTTGTCAGAATGAGCCCCTGATGTGTGCGTGTGTGTGTGTGCGTGTGTGTGTGTGCGTGTGTGTGTGCATAGTGGTCCAGCAGTCTGTGATCAAAGGAAGACATCTGGAGTGTTGACGGTGGTGTAGTTGGCCCGTCTGTCTGGCAGGGAGTAAAGGACGCTGCGGCAGTTTCACTTCCAAACGTTTTGTCCTTGTGTTTTTTCATGTTCTTTCTTTGTAAAACACACCACTAACTTCATTTATGAATATTTGGATGCTAATTGTATCTGGAGCCATCATTTCAACTTTGTGTTTTTTAATGTTTCTCATTAAAATGTGTCATAGGTGTTGCATGTTTACTGTTTTATTGTTTTACTGTTTTTTAAGCATATTTGCACAATGTCTGTTAACCCTTTCCCTATGCATACAATGACAATGGAAAAAATGTTACTTAGGTTAGGTTTACTGTTAGATCGAATTGTATTGACTGAAAAATCCTAATTGTGATGCCAAAAATCTATATTAGTATTTGGATGCCGATTATGCTACATACATATAGTTCTGTTTTTGTCAATGTCACTATGTTCATTCTTAACAGAGATGGAAATATAAATCTTCTCATGCCTTTGTTTCTGGATGGATCAACTATAAATATTGCACTATTTCCATAGCTGCAGTAATCTCAATGTCTTTGTCATGAATGTGGTATTGTACTTACAATACAATAATTGTGCAACTGTAATATGCCAGCTTTTATATGTTTACATGGGTGGGGGAAATAAAAAGAACGCATTTCTTTATGGCCTTGATATTGGACAGTTGATATTGTAATTGCAATAAATTCAGCCTAAATAGTATTTTAAAAGGAGCAGTTTTCTTTAAACACTTAAGGAAAATGTCATGTTTAGTTGGAACAATTAGACCATATGCGAGAATAACATGCATACAGATAGCGATGAACGTGGACAGCAGCCAAATATGAATGGACACCAGATGCAAATTCATCGTCGTCATGTTCCAACAATGTCTGTCTTACCGAGTCATTTCTTCTCGTTATTTCTAGAACGTTAACGTTCAGCGCAGCACAGAGGACGCACTACAGACGGTCCCCGCTCACTTCTGAGTGACCCGCACCTCTGGTCTCTCCGGGACCTCTCTGGTCTCTCCGGGACCTCTCTGGTCTCTCCGGGACCTCTCTGGTTCACGACGGTGTCCTGGGGAAGAAGGAGCTGTCCCAAAGGCCTACTGTCAGGTGGATACGCAGCAGAGCTGAGCAGAGGGGGGGCCACCCCGAGACACAGCGACAAATGGAGCACTTTGTAACTCAACGTTATTCGTTACATGTCTGTATCTTGCCTGATGTCTCTGATGTGGACTTTGTCAGTTATTCTCTCGCTGTCGGGTGAGTATTTCTTCGGGTTTGGTTTCATTGGTTGCATTTTTTTTGTATCAGGTGAACACATCGTGGCTTCAGCCCTCGGTTGAGATGACCCCCTGACATCCACAGTAACTCCTGTTGTGCCCTTTGAGCATACAGTAATATGTTCCTCAGTGTGGCTGCTGACGCTGCGAAAAGTCTACACCTGGTTGAAGCGGGGTAAGCTGTTACATTCCCCCACACAAAATATATTGGAAAGCAACACATTGGAGGGAAACGTCATCGCAAGTCCAGTTGTAATCGGACCGGATTACATTCCATGATCTAAATAAATTCCAATAATCTAAATGACATGAAATTAATGTGCTCCTTAGCCCGTTCTGAAATTGTGCATTCAATGAATATATGAATTTATTCCTGAATATTCATTCAATAATGGATACATGTGCCAAAACGAGTAATGTTGATGAAATGTGACAAACAATGTGATGAAAAAAGGTGTAAGCTGCAACTGTACAAAACAAGAAAAGTGTACATGCATGTGTAATATTTTGTCTCTATGTGGTGTATTGTATATATTTGAGAAAATGTTATGTGCCATTCTTTCTTTTTTTTATACATATTGTTCACTATTGTACTGCATCATCTGACATTGTATAACAAATTCAACATGTACAGAGAATGGGTCCTTTTAGGTTGGCATTTGATCAGCAACTTGTGCAGTAATACCATACGAGTGTAAGTGTAAGATACTTATTGTGCTGCGGTAACACAAAAAAAACGGCAAACCTCAAAATGCAGCAGTAAGTGGACAGGTGGGTTGTGCCAAAGCTTTATGCTTTGGCACATTTGATGTGTCTTTTATATCAAATGGCTCCGAGAGCACAGTGCAGCTAGTTGGCCTAGCCCTAACCACAGCCACCTCCTCATTACGGACACACTACTAAACGGGACTTCTCTTCTTGTTTGTGCTCTGCAATGTGCGCGGCTTGTAGAACTATCACTGTTTAAACCCTAGCTAACCCCCAAACCAAAAGAACAAATGTGGAAACTTCCATGAGGCAGAGTGACAGAAACTAACTAAGCAGCTGGGTTTTAAACTCAATGGCTCCAGGGAGCTTATACATGTGGAATATGTAGAGTAGAGTAGTCTTTACGGTCTGTTTGAGTGAGGAAACAAAGGCAGTTCAGGAAGACTGAGACATTATTCATTGTGAAGATAGAAGAAGGCGTCTCTTCACACTAAACCGGATGTTGGTAGACCCTTCCCTTGTCAATAGTGTAATAAACCTCAAGTTGTTGGGAAATTGTACTTCTTGTTTCTTGAAGACATGTGTAAGAGTGTCTTTAAAGAAAACGTTTGTTTTCAGATGTTTTATGTATTAACTATTTATGTTACAGGACAGTGTGTGTTTGGGTCTTACAATACAATTAGATTGATAACGCAACAGTTCACCAAAGAGAGAAACCAACAAAAATACAAACAAATGATAATGCTATTTATTTATCACTGTTGAATTATTTCAGTCTCCTATAGGGTCGTCTCTGTGTGCCAAGTCAGGAACACTTTGCACCAATTTATTTCCCTTTTCATTTAAAGGTTTGCCATAGCAAAAAAATGCATGTGCATATATTCATTTAAAAAAACGTTTTAAGTTATCAGGAAAAAAAAACAATTCCCTGTGCTCATGAATATTGACCGCTTACTTTGATTACAAAAAGGACCTGCCTGGTTATGAAGGCAGAAATGAACAGGCTGCGAATATTCTTTATGTACAAACGTCACTATTTTTCCAGCACAGGAACATCTTTAGTGAAGGGCAAAAAAAAAAATCCATGGACCATATACATCTTTAACTTTATGTTTCTGGAATTCACTTTAGAAGCCATCGGTCTGACCTGCGGTGCGTCGTCATGACAGCCAAAGTCAGCATCAGGAATGTCTGCGTCTCCTCAAAACTGAAAGAACCAAAACACAAAGAGAACGTCACACACGGGGAAACGGGAAAAACTGCATTATCCCCTTATTCTTTACATTTTAAAAAGGGAGGAGCTAAACCAACCACTCACATTTTTGAGGAACTCTTCGGCTACGATGCGGGCTCTAGCGTTGACAGAGAGTTTCATCTCGCTGATTTCCTTGTCGATCTCCTCCATGAAATGAATGACAAAGTCCACCAACTTGTGTTTGTACATCTGTTCTGTGTGGAAGTTGGTGATGAGGAAGCTGATGTCGTAGCCCTGGAAAATAATACAAAATAAAAACCAGAGTGGCGCTTTCACAGCATGTGTTGCAGTACAGCTCCGAAATGCTGCAAATAGACGCTTTGCTTCATCTCACCTCCACTGGTTTTCTCCTCAGGATGAAGAAGTTCTCCGCTCTCATCATCATGAAGCGCATGAACTTATGGCACAGGATCTTCTCGATCTCGTCCGCCTTTCAAGCCAAAGCGTCATTGTAGAGATTAGTTACAGTCGGGGTTACACATGAATTTACCCTTCACTGCAACATGTGACTGACAGCGAGTCACACATTTGGATACATGGCATGAGTAAGGGCCCAGCTATTCCCACCTGCTTGACAGCAATGCTGACTCTAACAGAGTTGATGGAGCCCTCAATCAGAACCTTCTCCTTGTCATTGCGGCTGATGATTACCGGCTGGAGAAGCAGCTCTTTACTACTCCTGGAGTAGCACACAAAAGCAAAGTCACACATTGTAAAAGCCATAATTAATGTGACCTTAAAACACACAACCATGAGATTAGGAAATTGACAACACATGTTTGTGACTCACCGTACTTCCACCTCTGGTTTGTTGTGTCGCTCCACCACTTGGGAGGAGAAATTCTCCAAGCAGAGAGCGGCCTGGAGAGTGGCTCGCACAGCGTTCAGGTACGGACGCAAGGTGGCCGTCTAAGAGCAAAGGAAGGACCAGCGAGCTGAGTGGTAGCGCTACACCAATGCTATGTGGGGACAAGTCAAGTAGGGTGGGAGGTAGCCTAGCTCCTTCACCATGTGTATGGCAATGAGTTTGCAGATGAGTGCACATATGTGTTCAAGACTCTTATTGAAAACTAGCTTCTAAATGTAAATCGTAGCAATATTACATGAAGTTCCCAAAATAAGGGCCTTTCCACACATTTATGAATAATGCTTATGGTCAATAATACACGAAAACAGATTACATTAAAAGTCAATATGTAGCTAAACCTATGTTCAAATGAATGTCCTGTTCTGGTGTCCTGTTCTGTAGCCAGTTTGATGACATCCAAGAAAATATACTGGAACATATCAGATCTGTCAAGTGGGGATTGGCAATCCAAATGTATCCAAAAGTATTTCTCATTCATAGCTGACTGGTCATTCTCGCAATTATTACTCCGTAAGCAATACGTATGTATTTTAAAATGTATGCAATACGGAAATATGTAAATAAGGCGACGAACCAAGATTTCTAGTGACGTCAGGTCCAACTAACCTCTTCCTCACCCAAAAAGGTATCAATACAGAGAGGAATCAATACATATCTAAAAGGCCGACTCACCATCTAACTAGAGGGAAGGTAAAGGGGTCAGCATAACGGTCGTTGGTGTTCATATGACTACATCTTTTGAATGATGGTATGTACCATAATCTGACATTCAGTATTATTTTGTTCCGAGGGGCCACTAGCTAATGCTAGCCAGTTAGCTTTTTCTTTCAAAGGAAATGACGCTAAGCGAATCGTATATAACGCCTCAAAACGTTGTGCGACTGTTGTCAGTACAATAGTAGAACCCAAACACACCGCGAAACACATTCGTTTCGCCTATCAACTCAAATGTTTTCAAGTACAGAATCAAGATACTCTACCATGTCTGTGTATGCAGAGGGGCGTCTGAAGGCGGAAGTACAGTTGTCAAATCTTCTCGGCGGCTACACCGGAAGTCGCGCGCTGCAAACTACAGACCACTTTTTAAAGTCACAGTAACGATTAAATGAAAACACTTCTTGAATTCAACTAACAGTAACCAAACACACAAATAATGTACATTGTTATTGAACCAGTCAAAACTAGCCAGCCTGGCTTTATGACTTTTTTTCTGTAATACATTTCAACTTGATGTCATAAAACCCAAGATTTGGATTTGTTGAACAAAGACAACGATGCAGAAAATAGAAACTAATACTACAGACATCGGTGGACAATTGATATATTTCAAGATTTTTATTATTTGACGTCCGGATTTTTCAACAACATCATTGGTATTGCAGTGATCTTTCAGGGAAAGGAGTATTATGGGGGCAAATAAAGAACTTGTTCAGATGGAAAGATGTCCATTTCTTTTTCGATCCATCAGTATTTTACCTGTACCTGTATACACAGAGTTAAAAAGGAATATTGAGTTCTCTGCCAACCTGAGCTACAAGCAAATAGAAATAACTGAAGTAACAAAATAACAAAAAATATGTGATGTGGTGATACTGTAATTCCACAGCTGTGAAGGAAGAATTATGAGAAACAACAGAATACATACAGCAGCAATAGTAGCAGTACATATAATTTACATAAAAGGCAAAAAGTATTAATGTCTGAATATCAATGTTCTACATGTTTTAAATCAGCGCATCTTATTGGTAGTGACTGATAGCTTTCCTACTTGCAATATTCACCCATGAACACAAGCATTGAGGGGACATTGTAAGAAGGTGTTCGTTACTTAGGGAATTTGTCAATAAACAGGTAGATGATAAGACATAATTCGAAATTCACCAAGATGGGTGCAATGGTAGACATTGTCCAAAATCAGTCATCCCTAAACAATGGAAACATTTAAAGGCAAAACATAAAAAGTGCAGACAAATACGTTTCAGACCGGCATAAGAAATATCTTTACCAGTCAAATAGTATACATATATAATTTATCTATATATAGTTTGTTAGATGTTTAATTATTATGTTGTTGTTTTTTAACAGACCATAGAAAGAAAACATTTCTAAAAAATAAAAAAAGGACTGGAAAGGGAATAGACAATAATTGGGATGATGGACTTAGTCAACATAATCTCACATTACAGGGTGTTACACAGCCCGTTCTTCTAATTGTACTCTGAATGGGGCTCCATCTTGCTCCCCCAATGTGAACA
>OMOU01006527.1:3001-15709 GCA_900312585.1 Malacocephalus occidentalis
ATTCAGAGGGGGGGGGGGGGGGGGGCTGTTCACCCTACACCGGAGTTCGTAGTCTCACTGTTTACATACTGTATATACATACTGTAATACCATACACCAAACTAATAGGAAATTCATCCGCATAACCAGATGTACTCCTCCGTCCCCGGTGAATAATCTTGTGCGTCCAAAGATCACTCAATAGCCTGATATCTGACAGTCATGCTTGTCATTTGACACAGTAACACAGCACCTGCCAAATGCCCTAAATGTAATGTGAGTGTGCGCGTGTGCGTGCACAAAATTGCTTCTTTACCTGTTCACCTCTGTGTTTGGCCTCTGCAGGACAACATGGTGAAGTCCAACATTGACAAGAAGTTCTCGGCTCATTACGATGCCGTGGAGGCTGAGCTGAAGTCCAGCACCGTCGGTACGTTCCGGAGGGGAAAACTAACGCACCCACGGATATCATTTGGTTACATTCACTTGACAAAAATGTCGCCCTGAATACTATTAAACAGAAAACACACAACATAGCTTCTGCTATAAAACACACTTTATTAATAGTAGAAGTGTAAACACACTAACATTGTAATTGTTATGATGCTAACCATGTTTGGCAATGTAATTATATCAAGTCTTAGTTTACATGACATACAGTCGACAGGTCGTTCCAGACTGCAGGCTACTTGACTGCAAAGGATTTGCAACCAAGTACTAAAAAGTGAAAGTTTGATTTATGATTGTTAGTTTGTGGCATTACTTTTGGTCCCTTAAAAAGTGGGAGGCACATATAGAAACTTATAATTCCTACACCGTTCACCTGATTTGGATGTAAATACCCTCAAATTAAAGCTGAAAGTCTGCAGTTAAAGCACATTAATGAATTGTGTCGATGTCCCAATATTTATGGACCTGACTGTATATGTGCTCGATATGAGGCAGGGGACGGCCGTGCTGGTTTGAATCCCGTGTTCCTGTGTGCCTTGCTCAGGTCTGGTGACGCTGAATGACATGAAGGCCAAGCAGGAGGCACTGGTGAAGGAGCGGGAGAAACAGCTGGCCAAGAAGGAGCAGTCCAAGGAGCTCCAGCTGTCAGTCAACTGCCTAATAATTGTTTCCAAAAAAAAAACTGTCAATCATTTTTAGTCCAAAGTGTAAAAGAGCGCAACGTGATGTTTTTTTCAGCAGTGAAGTAAAATGAAGATAAGATCGGAATACAATCACGTTCAGGTCATTCATTCATTAAAATCCCAAGTCTCGCAGCGTAAAGTACAGGACAGTATGATGACACAAAAAGGGAACCAGTTTTTCAAAATACAAATGAAAACCTGCAATTATATCAAATGTACCAATGTATTCAATTGTCCCACGGGATGTTTCCCGGGCAACATGATCGCTCGTCATGAGTTACCCTTCCCCCACATTGTGAATGACGGGTCAGTGTTTTGATGAATGACCGGCAGGGGAGCTCTTAACACTCACTTGAAGTCATAACGTTGTGTTTAGCGTTGTGTTTAACGTTGTGTTTAACGATCACTCTCCTCTCAGCAAGCTGGAGAAACAGAAGGAGAAGAAGAGGAAGGAGGAGCAGAAGAGGAAGATCGCCAGCTTGTCGTTCAACCCGGACGACGACGGGGAGGGAGACGAGGAGGAGGAGGAGGATGAGGAGGATGAAGAGGAGGAGGATGAGGAGGAGGACGAAGAGGACTGTAGGTGTTCATGTCCTGGTAACCCCCCCTGTCTTTGTTAATCTTGGTTTCTCGTGTGACGCGGTGGGTTTCTTGTTCGCTTTCTTGAACTTGGCAGATTTCCCAGTGAAGAAGAAGAAGTTAGGGAAGAATCCCGATGTGGACACCAGCTTCCTGCCCGACCGCGACCGAGAGGTAACGTCCAAGTGGAAGCAGTTCACTCATGTGGACCACGGTGTTGTACTGTGACATAGTCCCACCTCAAGACCACATTGTATGACTGTGATCTTGAGTGGCGACAAGCAGTTCCTGCTCTGTTCTGATTGGACGGCATGTCACTGTCCTGCTCTGTTCTGGTTGGATGGCGTGTTGTGGTCCGGCTCTGTTCTGATTGGAGGGCGTGCCACTCGTGCTCTGTTCTGATTGGATGACATGTCGTGGTCCGGCTCTGTTCTGATTGGAGGGCGCGCCACTGTCGTGCTCTGTTCTGATTGGATGACGTGTCGTGGTCCGGCTCTGTTCTGATTGGAGGGCGTGTCACTGTCATGCTCTGTTCTGATTGGAGGGTGTGTCACTGTCCTGCTCTGTTCTGATCGGATGGCGTATCACTGTCCTGCTCTGTTCTGATTGGAGGGTGTGTCACGGTCCTGCTCTGTTCTGATTGGATGGTGTGTCGTGGTCCGGCTCTATTCTGATTGGAGGGTGTGTCACTGTCCTGCTCTGTTCTGATTGGACGGCGTGTCGTGGTCCTGCTCTGTTCTGACGGTCTGATTGGATGGTTGTTTCTATAGGAGGAGGAGAACCGCCTCAGGGAGGAGCTGAGGCAGGAGTGGGAGCGAAAGCAGGAGAAGATTAAGAGTGAGTTGCCAGATGACACACACACACACCACGCACGTACACACTCAAATTTGTAGTGTATTCATAGTCAAAAGGTAACCATCGGCGACAGCGGAAAGAATTATCGATCACTGAAGCAATGTACATGTTCTCATATATAATGTAGACTAGAGGTATGTAGGTCATTGGGTTTGACCTCACCTGGTCTCCTCCCTCAGGCGAGGAGATTGAGATCACGTTCAGCTACTGGGACGGATCAGGTCACCGCAAGACTGTCAAGGTGAGTGATGCAAAGCATTCACTGGAGATGCTCCACATTCTTACTGTCCTGTTGGTGCTGCTGGGTGAAGCCGTAGGTCAGGAGAGAAAAACAAATAGTTTCAGACAATCAAAAATAAAGTTGAAATGAATAGTTAACAAATATATTTTTCCTTACGATATGACTTTGGAATCTGGAAACTTGTGACGGGCGTTTGCTGTTACTGACCAGGCTTATATTATTAATCTATATATATACTGTATATATATATATATATATATACATGCAATCATTGAAAACAACAATGACATAATAATAATAATAATAATAATAATCGTTCATTATAGTCCTGGTCTACACCACAAACTTGATGCAGATATGGCTGCCAAAATGCCAGTGGATGCGGTGCAGGTCACCGGATGACTGCATGTAAAGTCAGAGGTGAAGCTTTGTGTGCTCCCTTCTCCCAGATGAAGAAGGGTAACACCATACAGAACTTCCTCCAGAGGGCCTTGGAGGTCTTGCGGAAAGACTTCAGCGAGCTCAGGTGAGAACAATATCAATGAGCTATTTCACATCCACCACACCGACTGACTCCCATGAGGATGAGGTTGAGGGTGACATATTTGCAGGGTAAACAAGAGAACATGTCAGGTGACCAGGTCTGGTCACCTCATATCCTGTTTGTTGTTTTAGCTAAGGCTCACACAAAACAAATACACAGGACATACACTATCTATCCATCCATCCATCCATCTATTCTTAAAGGATAATACTTAGTCAATATTTATATAGAATCTGAATATATCTCAAATATAGCATTTGTTTTTTTAATCATATTTTATTCCAACAAGCCCTTTCATTGGCTATCAGTCATTCTGAAGCAGAGTTGGCAGCAAGGGTAACAACTTTGGGTGTGAATTATAACGCCCCCATGGGCCAAGTGGTACCAAAGCTTTGGGAGACCTGGCTTTACCAGGGTGCACATATGTGTGACATGTTTAAAAACGTTTGACCAGTCACAGGCTGAGAGTTCAAAATATGTAAAATATCACATATCCAGGGCAAAAACAATAGGTATCAACAGATGCTCTGTGAATTCGATCCATTTAGATCTGTATAGCTTTTCTGCTCTCCAGTTGTTTTCCCTGAAACAAGAGGAACTTTTATCTACTCCAGGTTCGACAGTGTCATAATTGTTCTCAGCCCTCGATCACTTTGGATCACATGGAATGATTTACACTCATGCGAGATGTTGTGAGACCGTACAATTATCCGCACACACACCACACACACACACACACCGCATAGCATGCTGTGCTGTCCCGCCCAGCCTCTTCAGCGAGAACATCGTGTCCTGGACTGACGGGAGATGAATTGTGTTGCACCGCAGGTCCGCCGGAGTGGAGCAGCTCATGTACATCAAAGAGGATCTGATAATCCCCCATGTAAGTGTGCTCTACCGGAGCCTATCCAAACAAACGTTCTGTCACTGCAGGTGACAGGGCCACGGCACCTTTCAACACCACCCCCACTGGGCCGACCGGTTGGTAGCAGCAGCAGCGAAATATTCCCTCGTCCGCCAATAATAATAGTATACTTTGTCCATACTGTACATGCATCTATATTTATGAACATACAGTCAGGTCCATAAATATTGGGACATCGACACAATTGTCATATTTTTGGCTCTATACACCACCACAATGGATTTGAAAAGTTATGTGCTTTAACTGCATCCAAATCAGGTGAACAGTGTAGGAATTACAACAGTTTCTATATGTGCCTCTCACTAACAATTAACAATTAACAATTAATTAACAAACTAACAATTATAAATCAAACTTTCACTTTTTAATACTTGATTGCAAATCCTTTGTAGTCAATTACAGCCTGAAGTCTGGAACGCATAGACATCACCAGACGCTGGGTTTCATCCCTGGTGATGCTCTGCCAGGCCTCTACTGCAACTGTCTTCAGTTCCTGCTTGTTCTTGGGGCATTTTCCCTTCTGTTTTGTCTTCAGAAAGTGAAATGCATGCTCAATCTGATTCAGGTCAGGTGATTGACTTGGCCATTGCATAACATTCCACTTCTTTGTCTTAACCAAAACTCTTTGGTTGCTTTCGCAGTATGCTTCGGTTCATTGTCCATCTGCACTCTGAACCACCGTTTAATGAGCTCTGAAGCATTTGGCTGAATTTGAGCACATAATATTGCCCGAAACACTCATTCATCTTGCTGCTTTTGTCAGCACTCGCATAATCAATAAATACAAGGGAACCAGTTCCATTGGCAGCCATACATGCCCATGCCATGACACTACCACCACCATGCTTCACTGATGAGGTGGTATGTTTTGGGTCATGAGCAGTTCCTTTCCTTCTCCCTACTCTTCTCTTCCCAACATTGTGGTACAAGTTGATCTTTGTCTCATCTGTCCATAGGATATTGTTCCAGAACTGTAAAGGCTTCTTCCTGTTTTTGAGGCTCACCAATGGTTTACATCTTATGGTGAACCCTCTGTATTCACTCTGGTGAAGTCTTCTCTTGATTGTTAACTTTGACACAAATACACCTACCTCCTGGAGAGTGTTCTTGATCTGGTCAACCGTTGTGAAGGGGTTTTTCTTCACCAAGGAAATAATTCTTCTGTCATCCACCACAGTTGTTTTCCATGGTCTTCCGGGTCTTTTGGTGTTGCTGAGCTCACCGCTGCGTTCTTTCTTTTTAAGAATGTTCCAAACAGTTGATTTGGCCACACCTAATGTTTTTGCTCTCTCTCTGGTTTGTTTTGATGTTTCTGATTTTTCATGATGGCTTGCTTCACTGATAGTGACAGCTCTTTGGATCTCATATTGAGAGTTGACAGCAACAGATTCCAAATGCAAATTGCACGCTTATTAACTCTGGACCTTTTATCTGCTCCTTGTAAATGAGATAATGAGAGAGTAACACACACCTGGCCATGGAACAGCTGATCAGCCAATTGTCCCATTACTTTTGGTCCCTTAAAAAGTGGGAGGCACATATTGAAAATGTTGTAATTCCTACACCGTTCCCCTGATTTGGATGTAAATACACTCAAATTAAAGCTGAACGTCTGCAGTTAAAGCACATCTTGTTTGTTTAATTTAAAATCCATTGCGGTGGTGTATAGAGCCAAAAAGATGAGAATTGTGTCGATGTCCCAATATTTATGGACCTGACTGTATACTATATGCACTGTAGATTCCGTATCACTTGTGTGATTTGCGTGCAAGGAGCATGCCTCTCCAGCGTTTGATGAATATTTCTCAACAATTCTGAGTGCAGTAATTATACGCTTGTGTCTGGTTTTCTTTCTCTCTCTCAGCATCACAGTTTCTATGATTTCATCGTGACCAAGGCCCGAGGAAAGTCAGGTCAGTTAAACGGATGAAAGGAAAAAAGCTATCAGGCAAATTAAAGACATGCTTCGGCAGCAGCGATCTCCGCTGAGTCAGACTCAGTCAGTGAGAGGCACACACTGGGAATGTACTTTTATTTCCACGGATATTCCAATGTTCGTTCAGAAAACCCTCGCGATTATCCGAAGCTTGGAATGATGTATTCGGGGCCAGCACTACAATGTCCACCTGTCTTAACCTGTAGCCATCCTTGACAAAGACGCTCCCCATACCTGACCCGAAGCTGTTCCTTTGGATAAAAAGAGTTAATGCTCGTAGACCTCATAGTAAACATGGGGTCTCATCCCACAGTTTGTTGTCCTGCACAGGAAGATCTGCACAGCCGCTTGTGTCCTCAAGGGGTGTCTCGTGTGCGTCTGTTCCTCAGGTCCTCTGTTCAGCTTTGATGTTCACGACGACATCCGCCTGGTCAACGATGCCACCGTGGAGAAAGACGAGGTGGGGAAAGTGGGCAACACGTTCGCCATGTGATGAAACCACACCGTATCTGCGGTTCTTTCAATATCGCGATACGATATTCCATTTTGTATTCAGCCATTTGTATTTTGTGTGGTTTCAACGTTGGGTTAACGCAAATATATCCGATTGCCAAACAGTCAAATGCAATTAGGTGCAGTTATTCTGCTTCCACTTGAAGTTTCACACGCTAGTATCATAGTGCTTCTTAATGCTGCTGTTTCAAGTCAAACTATCAAACGTTTCTTCCCTGTCAATTGAATAGAATAGAATAAATACAAAAATAATTGTGTGCGTCGTTCTCTAACATTCTCCACTGTGGTTCTGCGATGTGTTCCTCCTCGTGGTTCTCTTGGTTTGGTTCTCATTGGGCCCGGTTCTTCTTTCCCGTGTCTCCTGCCGTGGTCTCCAGTCCCACGCTGGCAAGGTGGTGCTGAGGAGCTGGTACGAGAAGAACAAGCACATCTTCCCCGCGAGCCGCTGGGAGCCATACGACCCGGAGAAGAAGTGGGACAAGTACACGGTGAGGGAGGCAGGGTTGCTGTTGTGTGGCGTACTGACGGTCACAGCTTCCACTACTGGCCGCGATCCGGGATGTTTATTCCACTCCCTTGGTTTGCCGTTTCCATGTTTTTAAACGCGGGCGTGTATCAAATAGCTGTACCTACTCATCATAACAGCTTGCTGGTCGGGTAATGAACTCCAGTTCGACTATGTTCTCTCCGTTTGTCCTTTTTCTAATGATTGTCCTGGATCATACGCAGTTGCCTGCCTGCGCTCAGCGTGTATTTTGCCGCATGAGTCCATGGAAACTTTGAGTAATGTACAAACCGCTGATTGTTTTATGTTCAATGGAAGTGCTCTCGATGCCACATACCTTTGGAACATCAATTCAAAGGGAGGTAGCATTGGTGGCGCAGTGCCACACGTTACATGCCAGCACGGATAATTATATTACAAGCAAGTAATATAGTACAAGCAAGTAAGTAAGTAAAAGAAACCGAACACACTTAAGTACAGCGCTCTTGTAACCACCTCGACTCAATCATTAGATTAGATTAGATTAAACTTGCACAGAGTACGCATGCACAGAGTATAACAAAATGCAGTTAGCAGCCAACCAGAAGTGCAAAAGTAGTAGCAAACGTGCAACAGTAGAGCGGTTACATGACTAAATAAATATATATATGTGTACGCTACACATTGAGTATAGGCAGTATAGGCAGAGATATGCTTGCACGTCAACTCCCGGACCTGCGCTCACACAGGCCCCTTTTACGAGCCGCTTTTATGGATGCTGAGCCACATCAGAGGTGTGAGAACTCGGAACGGAGCACACATCGGCGCCGTATTTTGCCTCCCGGGAGGCTAACAGCCTGGCGTACACAGTCAACACAACTAGAATGTGCTCTGGCGGCAGCCAAGACCTCCCACGGCCTGCTGAACGACAAGCGTGCCCTGTTCACACACCGCTGGATGTGCTGGATACATCCGCCTTATATTTACGTCTCAGGCCGACGCCGACGCCGATGCCATGGTGTCAATATAGAGTCCATTGTGGCCTCACAATGGACTCTATATATACAGCGGTGTGAAAAAGTGTTTGCCCCCTTCCTGATTTCGTATTTTTTTGCATGTTTGTCACACTTGAGTGTTTCAGATCATCAAACAAATGTAAATATGAATTTTTTTTTATTTAATTTTTTTAATTACCGGACGGACAACCCCCCGTCTTTATTGTCGCAGCTAACACCATGCCTGTACATTAGACAAAGGTAACACAAGTAAACACAAATTGCAGTTTTTAAATGAAGGTTTTTATTATTAAGGGGGAAGAAAATCTAAACCTACATGACCCTGTGTGAATAAGTGATTGCCCCCTAAACCTAATAACTGGTTGGGCCACCCTTAGCAGCAACAATCAAGCGTTTGCGATAACTGGCAATGTGTCTTCTACAGCGCTGTGGAGGAATTTTGGCCCACTCATCTTTGTAGAATTGTTGTAATTCAGCCACATTGGAGGGTTTTTGAGCATGAACCGCCTTTTTAAGGTCATGCCACAGCATCTCAATCGGATTCAGGTCAGGACTTTGACTAGGCCACTCCAAAGTCTTCATTTTGATTTTCTTAAGCCATTTGTTTTTCTTAAGCCAGGTGGACTAGCTGGTGTGTCTTGGATCATTGTCCTGCTGCAGAACCCAAGTGCGCTTCAGCTTGAGGTCACGAACAGATGACCGGACATTCTCCTTCAGGATTTTTTGGTAGACAGCAGAATTCATGGTTCCATTTACCACAGCAAGTCTTCCAGGTCCTGAAGCAGCAAAACAGCCCCAGACCATCACACTACCACCACCATATTTTACTGTTGGTATGATGTTCCTTTTCTGAAATGCTGTGTTACTTTTACGCCAGATGTAATGGGACGCACACCTTCCAAAAAGTTCAACCTTTGCCTCGTCAGTCCACAGAGTATTTTCCCAAAAGTCTTGGGGATCATCAAGATGTTTTCTGGCAAAACTGAGACGAGCCTTTATGTTCTTTTTGCTCAGCAGTGGTTTTCGTCTTGGAACTCTGCCATGCAGGCCATTTTTGCCCAGTCTCTTTCTTATGCTGGAGTCATGAACACTGACCTTAACTGAGGCAAGTGAGGCAAGTGAGGCCTGCAGTTCTTTGGATGTTGTTGTGGGGTCTTTTGTGACCTCTTGGATGAGTCTTCGCTGCGCTCTTGGGGTATTTGGTCGGGCCACTCCTGGGAAGGTTCACCACTGTTCCATGTTTTCGCCATTTGTGGATAATGGCTCTCACTCTGGTTCGCTGGCGTCCCAAAGCTTTAGAAATGGCTTTATAACCTTTTCCAGACAGATAGATCTCAATGACTTTGTTTCTCATTTGTTCCTGAATTTCTCTGGATCGCAGCATGACGTCTAGCTTTTGAGGATCTTTTGGTCTACTTAATTTTGTCAGGCAGATCCTATTTAAATGATTTCTTGATTGAGAACAGGTGTGGCAGTAATCAGGCCTGGGTGTGGCTAGAGAAATGGAACTCAGCTTTCCAAAGATGTGATAAACCACAGTTAATTTATGTTTTAACAGGTGGGGGCAATCACTTTTTCACACAGGGCCATGTAGATTGTTTTCCCCCTTTAATAATAAAAACCTTCATTTAAAAACTGCATTTTGTGTTTACTTGTGTTACCTTTGTCTAATATAAATCTTTTTTGATGATCTGAAACATTTAAGACAAATTTGCAAAAAAATGCGAAATCAGGAAGGGGGCAAACCCTTTTTACACCACTGTAGACATATAGTCCTATCGATGGATATACCTGATTATAGCTAGATATATTTAAACCTATAGCTGCGTGTGTGTGTGTGTGTGTGTGTCTATGTGCCCGCCGTGTGTGTCAGATAAAAAGGAAGTGAAAATATGACCACTTTTTTCTTCTTCCCCCTTCGTGCATGGGGCTATGCACGAACACACCCACACACCCACACACTCAGACTGAAAGACAGACATTGCAATATGATTAATGGAAATGATCATTTTTGCATCACAACTCAAATGAATCATGTCTTTTGTCGGGTCTATGCTAAACAAACATGTATTCTTGCATCTGGAGAAATATGTTTTTGGAGGCCAGGACATATCCGCAGTGTGACAGTACTTTGTTTATAATGGCGTTATACATTTACACATTACCCTAATCAAAAAATACTGCCATTTGGATATTGCACTTTCGATAATATTTGGATTGCACATTTCCAGGCCTCACACCTCCGGTGTAACTTTAACTTTAAAGCAACTTTAATGATTGGGGACGTTGTGAAACTCGGTGGATCCTGTTAGCAGCGTTCGGCTATTTATTTCTGTATTCATTTACATTGTTATTCGTTTGTTGTTTTAATTGCCGCGTTGTACAGAAGAATTGACCGTGAACGATGGCTCTATAGAGGAGAAATGCTGCCCGGCGGCTTGGCTTGCAACACCCTGTCTCTTAGGCAGGAACACGCCACTACACACACTGAACGTATACTGGTGGTCGCGTCTTTAGTTAGCCACGCCATCCATTTCATTTATAACTTCCAGAAATTCCATGACTTCCATGTACAATGAACAGTATGCTTATTGGACTCTGCAGTTAGTGTTTAGAGACCAGATGCATACCCAAGATGTTTTATTTATTTGGAGTATTATTTTAATTGTTCCAATGTCTGAATATTCTTAAGAATCAGTTAACATATGAATTGCTCTTTTAAAGAGTGTACTCGCTTTATTATGCTATCATGATAACACAATAAAGCATAATTAGTGGCATAAATGGTCTTGATGACAACCTCTAGTGCAATTGTATCTGGGAAAATCTATCATCCCAAAAAGTTAGGTGACAGGCCTGGTCATAGTTGGTGATGGTTTGGGTTAGAGCAGGGAGTGCCTTTCATAGTCAAGTGCTTCATGCCACTTCAACTTCTGATTTGCTTGAAATTGTTAAATCCATCCACAAGTTGCCTGGTGTATTTGTCATCACATTCCCTGTGGGGAAAAATGCAAATATTCTATCCTGTTTTAACTGCTACCTGCTGTGTGTTCACAAGGCGCGTTGCCATTGACTTCAGTGAACGTGTGTTTGCGTCTCTGTTGGAGGGTTGGGCTGAGGGGAGGAAAGCACAAGCTGGTGCTCTGCATTTCTTTTTTGTGTAGTGCGAGACCAGCAGTGACTTGTTCCCTCTTTCTCTCTCCCTCCCTACCTCCTCCCCCACCCAGGTGGAGAACCTGTTGCTAAGTGACCAGGGGAACTACGTTCTGTGTGACTTTGGAAGCTCCACCCACAAGGTGCTGCAGCCCCAGCGGGACGGAATCGCCGCAGTGGAGGACGAGATCAAGAAGTGAGACATAAGTTTGGGATGAGTCAGGGTGAGATGTCATGGGAGGAAACACGATGGGATGAGTTATTGTGTGTGTGTGTGTGTGTGTGTGTGTCTCTCTCTCTAGGTATACCACTCTGTCCTACCGAGCTCCCGAGATGATCAACCTGTATGCAGGGAAGCCCATCACCACTAAGGCTGATATATGGGTAAGGTTAGGTATTGTGTTTTCTTTTATCTGTTCATCTTTTGGATTATCGATTAACACACCAATTCACATGTTAATGTACTGGATGAAGACATTGAATCGTGTGTTCAATGTATTGGACAGCAGCCGTGTTAAGGTTGCATTACAGCACACAGAAAGCTCCACTTAAGATGGACGCACACATAAAACAGTTACCACCGTGGTCTTGAATATGATACATTTCAGCAATCCATTTCATGTGGTTGGTCTCACCACAGTCCTATACATGAGTGGTGGTCTTTATTCAGCACCTGACTGTGTGGGACATGAGGAGGCTGTTGGAGGTGATGCTGAGTGACTGAACACCTTGTGTCCCCCAGGCTCTGGGCTGCTTGTTGTACAAGCTGTGTTTCTTCTCTCTGCCCTTCGGAGAGAGTCAAGTCGCCATCTGTGATGGATCCTTCGTCATTCCAGACAACTCTCGCTTCTCCACCCAGCTGCACTCTTTAATCAGTAAGTTACTGTCTTTAAACCACTTGGATATATAATATGCTCACATAAGTCAATGTCTTTTTTTGCGAACGGCAGATGACCATTAATTGATATATGGAATGGATGGCTTCATTAGGCTACCTTTGTTTTAACATGCATTATCTTAATTTCAAAATGTATGAAATGGCCCAAAAGTATCACTTTAAACGTAGACTACTTGATTAAGCCAGCTTGAAATTATTCCATCCCACGCGTTTTCAGCCAAATACATGTGTAGCATAGTCACTGCTACAATGCCACGATAGTGGCTTTAGGTCGGGGCTCCTCAAAGGACACAGGCTGGTTGTGGTGTTTGAAGTCCGGTTTATTGTGAAAGTTGTAGGTGAAGAAAATGGTATGGAGCAGATGGAATGGTGCTAGCTAGCATGCTAGAGCTCTCTCCAGTGTGTGTGCTGGTGGCTGACTTAACCTGTGGCGCACTGATTAGCCAAAGCTC
>OMOU01006584.1:3193-27303 GCA_900312585.1 Malacocephalus occidentalis
ATGGCCGACATGTTTCAAAATGGTTGGGCAAGACTGCACTAGTGTGTGTATGCGTGTGTGTATGCGTACGTGTGTGTGAGACAGTATATGAGTGGTGCCGTTCCCTTTCACAGTGTTTTCTTTTTTTTTCTTTCGCCGTACTTGAACTTGTTTTCATGTTTCCTCATCAAATGCAGAAAGGCTCACACATCCTCCATGCATCTCAATGACTCCGACCGGAAAATGGCCGACGTTATGCGCGTGACCGCCGGCTGCGAAGGCAACCTATTTTTGTTGGCCGCTGGTATCAAACACATCAGCGGCCTGTCCGACGGTTCGGGACACGACTCACACTGCCTTCAAACGCAGCACTGTGGCCCATGAATAAACATAGCATGGCTGGCTATTAAAGCTCAATGCTAATGAGTATATTAGTCTAGCACAAACTATAAATTCAAAGGGAACACCACCCTGCAAACAAAGCCATGCGGTGCATGCAGGTGGAGGCCACAGAGTAGACAAAACCGCATATACTTCTACCGGCATGTCTCACGTATATAACATGATCTATATATAAAGCATAGAACATGTTTTGGTTTGTGCTTTGATTCTGCGTGTGCTCGTGATTAATTAGGCCAACAGAGACTTCCCCATGTTTACTCGGCCCATGGTTAGGTTGGCCGTTTGCATGTGCCATGTGAGTAGTTGTGGGGGTTACCTTGGCAACTTGTGTGAGCCCTCACTCAAGGTCATATTAGACCTATTTGTAGTACGTCAGTCAAAGTGCCGAAAGACGTGTCCGCGCTGAATAATATGTGGAGCCTCATTTGAAATATACTTGAAGGAGAGCGCACACATGCAGCCCAGAGAAACTGTAAGAGCAGTCCTCTGTGTTATTTCCGGCGTCCGTCAACATGAACTGAAGCGTATGTGAGCACACCCCATAGAAATGAAGTACACTGAAGTACACTGACCAAAAGTGGTAGCATACGTGTTGAATAGAAGTGCAGCATGTGCTGTAGCCCTGGTAACCCTGGTAATCTATTTGTCTGCATTATCCTTGCATCACAAAAGAGCTCAACTCAACCTGTATGAAGTGTATTACATTTCTATTTCTGGATGATGTAGAATTGAATACGAGTACGCCCATACTTTCCATTCCTTATTTTGAAGGAAAGCATTGCGGTGAGTTGAGTTTGTACACAACGTTCCCACTTCACCAACATGCTGATTGTTATGAGGGAATGTTGTTTACCAAAAGAAGGGCAGCATATAATTAGATGGTATTGATTCATATGATTAATATCAAGTTGTACCGCAGCCTTAACTTAACGCTACCTTTTCTGCTTTGGAAATGAAGTCCTGAATAGAATAAACAACAGAAGCTAGTGGGGTTGTTGACAGGCTGGGCTGTGAACAGAACGAGATGAATTCTCTGATTGGAGGACATCTTCTTGAGTAGTTTAGTTCTTCTGTCTAAGCCTAGTAGACTGCTTATGGATGGTTGCCATGGTTTTAACAAAGTCCATCATACGGAGTGGTAGAAAATACCACCACTTTTCAACTAGTCTGTATCGAGGGTGGACAATACATCATTTGAAGCTGGAATACTTAAAAATGAATTTTTGCTCTGAAACGGAAGCACAGCTATTTCTAGATTTGCGGGTGCCCTCTTTGGAAGTTCTGCCCATACCGAGCAGGATGGAAAAATGTATGAGGAAACATAGATTCTACACAACCTGCTATATTTTTGGACTAAAAAGCTCGGGTTGGCTGCTGATCAATATTGTGCGTGTGTGTGTGCGCGTGTGTGTGTGTCTGCGCGCAATGCACGTAAAGCAAAGAAACGGTCAGAGAACAAGAACTGTGGATGACTTTCATGCCCCCGTCCATACATCACCAGCATCGCCGGCAGGCCAAGATGTTTCCCGCGGTGTTCCTTTATACCCACTTTCAAGTGCCAAGATTGTCACTTTAAAATGTAGTTTGCCAAGATGCTTATTTTATACCCTCTCTGACTCCCTGAAGGGCCAGGGGAAGAAGCGCTCTCACTCGCTCACTCCATCTCTCTGTCTCTCTGCCTCTCTCTCCCTCTTTCATCTTCGCACTGGCATATTGTGCTCGTGTTCTGAGCGTGACTTTCCCCTCTCATGGTGGCTGCTTTAGCGTTAAACTGGCTACCAGGGTGAAGCGTCTGCAAAAAAAACCCTTCGAAAAACGCTTACTGCAGGATATAAATCAAAAGTATTACAGTGGGCCGGAGTCCACGGTGCCAAATTAACAGTAGCAGCCAACGGCATAAAGCAACCACAGGTGGGAGAGTGGTATTAAGTAACTTAATTAACCGTGTCCAGCTGCCTGCATCGTTATCTGTCACCCAGGCTTGTTTACAGTATTAAGCAGCCTATTAAGCCCATATTACTAACCATGATTTGTCATTGTCATCTAACCTCCTCTATGGTGTACGTCAAGAGGCGACGTGGGATTCATTCAATCCTTAAGCACATAGTCACTAAACACATAGCTTTGCTTCTATGTGCATACGGTCTTCAAAATGACGAGGTCTTGGGAAATGCTTTGACAAAAGCGAGATTTAGCAATGGCGACGGTTCCAAATGAGATGCACGCCATGCATGGGATGCAGGTCTATTCTAGGTTAATGTATGCAGAACCCTGCTCCTCTGGCAGACTTGTACCAGCGTGAGGACAGGTGCGAGCACAGGAATCAAAGCAATGTGTGCGGTGCGTCACTCGTTGGATTCACGGGTTTCAGATGTTTATCGTATGTCGAACATCCAACACATGTTAGGAGGAATGATAAAACAAATGCTCCACGAGCAGTATTCACAAGTTTTGCAAAATGCATCTTTCAAAGCTCATGGAAGTGACGTAGATTGCACAGATTAGACTTTTGTGCCCCGACACTGATATTTGTTCAGAGTACATTGCGTTAATGGTGAAACGGACTGCAATGTCAGCACTATGAATAAATCAAGGACAATAATAAATGTTTCACGCCTGCACCGCGGTATAAAAGCATCAAATGGTTTGTGAGCCGCTTTTCAGCCCAAGGGCAATCATTTATGATGCATGAGGACCTGTTGTGCACCCACCAATAAGAAGCTAAACAGAAAAGGAAGGCATCTACCCAAAGAAAACAGATCTGAGATCTGAGCTCGTACCGAGCGTCAGCAAATTGAACAGTGAGCAGCGGCATTAGCAGCAGGCTCATTTTCTCTCCTTTCTTTGTAATCAGTATTCAGTCGGCGAGAATGAATGTGAGGCTGTACAACTGAGATTCAACAAAGGGGGAAATTATTCTATTTGTTATTCAGCGTATGCCTACTCGCTCTATGACTTATCATCAAATGGAATTCTGTGAAATTCTAGACATGGCGGAAGTATTTTCTTTTCTTTTTTTTTGTACACATTTTGTTATCGAGTTTTAATTCCAAAACAGCGGGAACGGGTGACACAATTAGCTCAAAACTTTCCCGCTTGCCGAGCGGGACGAGAACGAGACCGGAGCCTTATCGTGGCTCTGCAGACGTTCCCCGACGCAGAGCGCCTGGGAACCCTCGCCGGGTCACAGCGAAGGGGGGGGATGGCGGGAGCCGCTGAACTCTGCACCCGGCTGACAAGGCAGCGGCTGATGGCTCTATATCCCCCTATGGTGTGTAGAGCAGACACACACACACACACACACACACACACACGCGCCCAGGGGCTTCCCAGCGTCTCCCAGCGGGTGTTATTGTGCAGAGAGACCATTTGCTGATCGGGGAACGTTTCCAACCGCAGACTCCCATTATCTCCAATGAGGCTTGTAAGTGCTGATTATTCTGTTCATGTATTGCTATTAGACGTACAAGAAGCACAGAATGTATTCATGTACAGTGCATATATTATATATATATATATATATTCATGTTCAGATATTTATGTGAGCGGTTCTTTCATTCTTCCTTTTCTTTCTTTACACTCGACTCGCGAAATACTAGGCCTGTGTTTGTTTGTTTTTTCATGGAATTTGTATTTTACGTTTTGACATTTTCCCTTTAGACCCTCCCTCCAGCAGGTCAGCTGATGATAGTGTCATGCACACACACACACACGGTAGACAACCATCTCCTTCAGCACGTGGTTATAACCCCCCCCCCACACACACACACACACACACACACACACAAACACACACACACACACCGTGTACCACTGCCGATCAAAATGCTGACCACACACAAATGTTTTCCCGCAAGTCTGTCAAAAAAACCCAGGACCACCTAAACTTAAACCATATAACGCGGCTCAATGCTGATTGCCACTAATGATGTGTTTTGGAAGTCAGATCAGGCGGAGTCAGGTTGAGTATTAGTCTATATGTCGATCAGATTACCCCCAAGCTTGAAATTCTGTATTTGCCTTCGGTTAATCCTTCACTCACCCCCACATGAGTTGATGAAACTCTTTTATACAGGAACACCCTGTTATGTAGTGCAAGCACGGAGGCTCGCTCCCCTGTGCCTGATGTATCACACACACTAAACCAACATAGGTGTGTGCTTGCTATTCATCCCGTTGAGATGTCCTGTGTTTCATTTAGTCAAAGATGCTCCCGATTGGCTTCATCTATTAGTCAGGTTCTTCGAAACATGTAGTGATTTCCTGCCAGAACTTGTAGGTCACTGTGGACGCATTTCGTTGTATTCCACTAAAACGTGTGTCTGCATGTTTAATGTGTAGGCGTGCGTGTTGGCTTCTTAGCGCATTAGAATGACCTAGAGACAATTAGACATGGTGAAAAACAGATCATTCAAGGGGAATTTCACTTTAATGAACAACAATCAATGGCAATGACATGGCAATGTCATTTTCACAGGGACCCGGGCGTTTCAGTCTTTTGGTTGCTTCTGCTGGCAAACCCCCCCGCCCCCTCCCCATCCAATAGAAGCCCATTCAACTTTGTCAAACACTCTGTAATTGTGTCATGAATGTCATCATATGCTCCTCGTGGCCTGATATTGTCCTTCTAAAGAATTAGCCACGCCCCTTCATTTTCCCGTGAGTTATTTCATTCTATTTGACGTTGCTGTGTCGCTTTCCTTTACACGTTCACGCAGTCACCCGGGCAGTTTAGTGGCAAACACGAGGACGCACATCACCGCTTGAAGAAATAGTGTTGTAGTACCATGAGCTAGCGAAACCAACGACGCCTGCGGATGAAGGAGATTTACTTTTTGATTGTTGGGGTTGGTGTGCCCTTTCAATTGTTTTAGACATTAGACGTTTAATATGAAAGAACTGACCAAATTCAAATGGGCTTCACACTGGATGGTAAATATTGAGCGTTTATGGGGGAACGTCGCCATTTGTTTCAGCATTAATGATAGCATACTAGAGGTAGCGCAACCTCGGCAAGAACTCAATATGGCCGTGTGTGAACGCCATTCCTTATGAGGCCATCGTGATCATTCTGTTTCTCTCTCTCCCCATCAGCCTGGCTTCCAGCCCATTGAGGGCCGCTCCAAAAAAAGAAAAAAGAAAACCAAAGGACCAATCAGCATGAAGGGGAGGAAGCTTCAGTTCACAGCGAACGCTGGAGCCCCCAAAATGTACAAAACAAAAAGGAAAATGTAGAAATCGCCGAAGCAATGAAAAGGGTTTCATCCGAGGTCGACGGAACAACGATATTTAAAGATGACCAGACATTTTGCACAGGAGGCACAGAAGGAGATGTTGCTGAGTTCCAATCAGACTGGGCAAGAGTAAAGAGAGCAAGAGTCTCACTTAGTTATTTCATCTGATTGGCTGGAGCTTTCAAAACAACGTAAAGCCACCCACGCCCATATATGGAAATCAATTGCTGCCCAGCCAAGGCCAGACTGATATTCATTGCGAAACGCAATTTTGAATATCTGGAGGGTCTCACAAGGCTATGATTGAGCCTCCCTGGCTGCCGAGTGCCTTTTGTTCTGCTTGCGTATCGTACGATGAATGGTTTGCTTTGGCTAAGGTGTTGGGCTATCTCTTGTAGTGATATTATTACATGACATGACATCATATTGAGTCACATGGACAGCCAAGGACAGCTCCTGCAACGATGCAGAATAATCTTGTTGTTGGTCTGCTGAAAGCAATGTGGAACTTCGAGCTCGGCTTTAATTCAATGGCAAAATGCCCAAAAATGCCAATTGCACAAAGAACAATGTACTCACTGTTTCTTCAGCATTCTGATATTCATATAATACCGGTTTATCTTTATAAGACCTGTTCTTGGAGTTACAATAGTCTGTTTATCTTTATGAGTCCCAGGGATAAGAACAGAGCAAAAATAATAGTGAATCCTTTTTTTTACCTGTTTACCAAGTTGTGTAAACACTAACTGCAACTGTTTTCTACGGCCCTTATTCAGGATAGAGTATATTGTGCATCTGCTGTACTGCATTGAATAAACCAAAAGTTAGAAGACAGTGATGAGTCAGAGTGTGGACATATTCACATAGTTCATCGGTGGATTTGTGAAGAACAGATGGAGAGGCTTTTCAACGCAATTTGACCTTGCTGAACAGCACTGGCGGTAAAGTTCTTCCGACGCAATTACAAGCAGCTCCGTTCAAACAACCTCCATGCGTCTTTACATGCGAGTGTCCTAAAGAATGCGGTGAATATCTGAAGTGAGAGCCCAGAGAGCTGCGGAGGTAGTGCTTGAGATGTGACCGCTCCTTCAGTAACACTGGGACCACTATCGGCAAAGCTTTGCTCTTAGTTTGAAAAACGTAATGACACAGGACATTCAGAAGCAGCACTCCCTCTGACAGACTTCCCTTACAGAACGTGTGAAGTGAAGAAGCCTCTTGAAGATGCTATATGTGAGTTTGAAGTATATTTCTACGACACATGCTTTGAGATGAATTATACATTCAAGTGACAAGCTCACAACGTGCAGCCATGGCTTGACTGCTGTCCTCCTGCTGCAGTAACTTCTACATCTAGCGGATAGTCTGGGCAGAGGACGGTTGTTGAATTTAACCTGAAGGTGAGTTCTGTGGAATGGCAGACAGGCAACAAAGCATGTCTCCCATCTCCGACTTAACCAACATAGAGGAGATGCTGTCACCGACCTGAGGCATTTCACACGCAAGCAAAAGCACCCATGGACGCAGAGGAGAGGTATGGCAAGCCCTTCTGGTTAGATCTACTAACTCTTTCTTCATACAGTGGCATAGGGGTGTTAAAACTAGCCAAATAAAAGATATGAAGATGAATTGTGGACGGATTTTGTAATTGTGTTCCATTTATTATATTTTAAATACATGCTCTCGAGTATTGGTCTCAATTCCTATTCAATTCAGTCATTTCATTCATGTCTTTAATGGCAGAGGTGGTTCCACCTCCTTCCTGTAGGCCGCCATGCTGGGCTTGTACACATCTGTCACGGTAAATGCTGAGTTTGTGACTGTGCATTTACAAGGTTGTAAACGGACTATATGCTAGGATATTATCTCGCGACTAAAATAGGATTACACACGCAGTCACAAATCTCAAGAAGAGCTGAATTCATTTTGTTCCCGTACCACGCATATCCATTACATTACACCACACCGTAGATTTACACAGAGCTCAAACACAAATGCAGAGGTTCTGCCACCTATTTGACTCCTCACCTGGTTGCCACAATCTGCCGATGCACTAAAGTATCTTTGCTTTGGACGTTAGCATTTATCCCCTGTCTTGTTGTTTTTCTATCACCACCTTCCCCACTTGTCCTAGATTGTTCACGTGCAGCTGTGTTTTCCGTGTGTTTGTATTTGTTTAGTTATTGGTTCACTAATTGGTTTATCTGTCGGTCATTTTGGCTTGAGGTGTTTCTCCTCTGGTTAGTTTCCGATTTAAGCCTGCCCCGTTCCTTTGTCGTGTTGTCAGATCCTACCCATCATCGTGTGTCCCATGCTAGGTGTTACCTGTCTGCCTGTTACCTGCCTGCCTGTCCCAGCAATTGACTAAACATTTGAGTTAAGTTACGCGCTGCCCGCACTTTGGTCCTTTCCCCACACACGCCTACCAACCAACCATTCACCACCTGACCGTTGTGACACCTGGTAATCATGGCAACAGGGAACAGCTAATGACAAATTCATTCTTGGTTCATTAAGAAACTAGTGAGGCATGATTCAGGCAAGAGTTGATTGATCATTGATGAATTGTTAATAATCTGTGTCACATAATAAGTTATTAATTAACAAAAGAAACGCTTGCAGTTACTTCCTCATTTGTCCCTCATTTATTACCTGCTAATTACTCAAAATGAATGACTACAGTTGTACTTTTAAGCTAGGTTACGCGGCATTAGACATTGTTTTTGTCGCTGCTCCAAATGAGATTGTACGCTTTGTTTGTTCTCAGCCTCACGCGTAAAGTTGCTTTCGATAAAAATGTCTGCGAAATGGTAAATGGGTGGTACATTTCTATAGCACATTTCAGACCTGTGGCCGCTCAAAGAGCTTCACAATCTCACCGTACGTTCACCCATTCATGCACACATTCACTGCGCGAGCCATCAGGCAGTTCGCCGGGAGTGGTTAGGGTTCAGCATCTTGCTCAGGGACACTTTGTTGCGGTCGCCAGACAACCGCTCTACGTCCTGAGCCCATAAAAAATGCAACATTTTTACAAAAGTAGATATATAGACCGGCAGACCACGAGAGAAAGTGAGTTTCATTTGAAGACAATGTATTGGGTCCTCAATGAGCAAACTCCCTTCCCTAGCTTCCCCCAGTGGACTATAGGGGCCATCAGGCAGCAAGGCACCCTAAACCAGTCGGTGGCAGATTTACATAAACTCACACACGATACCCGTGGCGGGCAATTCCCAGTCCGCATTAGGCTAACCTGCATGTCTTTGCAGGTAGGAGATAGCTACTCCTGGGGAAGCGAGAACAGAGGGATAAAGAATGCACACACTCTTCAGACCCGGGACATGAGACAGATCAAATGCAGAGCGCCGGTCTCTCTGGGAGCCGCGGCGCGAGGCGTCGCGCTGTACAAACCTCTTACTGTGCATTCTATTCAGTATGTTCTCCCCTTCCTGTCGCCTGCCTCGGGAAGAGCTGCCAGATCCACATTGTGTTCACGCTGCAACACATACGTCCATCAGCAAGAAGTCAAATCATTTCCTTCCATTTTATGACATTTATAACAACATTCATCCCCCTGAATGTTGTTATAAATGTCTGGAGCTATAGTTTTGGATAAACTCATATAAAAGCATGCTATCTTTTCTGTGTGTAAAAAAAAAGATCACAGTTCACTGTTAAGTGATCCAATTTCCTCCAAAAGGGATATTTAATCATATTGTTGCTTTATTATTATGATTTTCATCCCAAACCATTACTGTTCAAAAAGAAAGTAAAACACATTCTCTGCTTGGTCTCAGGAGACTTTTCATTTGATGAAACTCTGTAAGACTCCATTTGTGTTGATGAAGAAATGCATCATTGTATACTTACAAATAACTCAATAATATGCTTTTCCTACTAAATTAGAAACAGAACACTAGCCTAATCTCTAATGAAGGGATTATATTCCTTCCAACCATTCTGCTTTTCTTCATATTGCAGCAGTTGTGCGATTCGAAGAGACGGACGCCATCATCTGGAGCTGTCATTTGTACAAATAGAACGCCGAGACTAAACTGAAAGGTCCGCAAAGGTAAGAAACAGAGGATTTCTCCCTAAACGTGCGCGTGAGCGGCAGGGTTATTAAAGACACGGTAGTGACCAATTACGGGAAGGAGATGTGAGCCGTAGTGTCCTATTTATGTGGCTTCTGCTGAGCGGTTAAACAGTAGGAGTATGGAGGGCTTGCTGAGTAGTCACCACGCTGGCAACAATAAGCATGGAGGAGACGCTGATAATTAAGTGTGTGTGTGTGTGTGTGTGTGTGTGTGGCAGAGGGGAGTAAAAAGGTCTGAAACCCTGCTTATCCAGCAGAAAGTAAAGTTAGCATAGTTATTTACATTGGCTCTCCGGTTGTTCATCTGAAGTGCAATGAATATCTGCGCAGTATTTAAAAGGTCCCATCATTCCGGTATGTCCATAGACTTTGACTTGATCTATACTTCATGAATCTCTCATGGGGAAATCCATCCTCTGCATTTAACCCATCCCAGCTCAATCCATGGTGGATTCATGATGGATAAGCCAAGGGAGCCCATATATATGGTTTTACGGGCGCATCTCATTTATTTGACTATGAAGTATATCACCATGAGTATGTCTGATTGATGCAATAGGTACTTAAAACAAGACTTAATGTGCTGCATATTTGAATGAACGAAGATCCATTGAAAGAGCCCTCTCGTTGCTAGGGAGAATTCTGCTCACTTCTTAAAATACTATTTGTCTTTTGTGTTATAATCTAACTACTGTTACACTACGACGACTGACATTAGCAATTCAAACTAATCTTGATTGAATGAAGCAGTTTGAGGTGTTGAGACGTTTAAGGTGTTTTTTCTCACCTCAATGTAGTATGACATATCTTCTTTTTGGTATACTAAAACCATAATGAGATTTTTTTCCAATCAATTTGTCAATATATTTTTATGGGAGCAGTTATCTAGAACCAAGTCATGAACTTTGATTGACATCTTTCTGATCGTATAACAATGATATCACTCTAAATTAAATCAATATTAGCGGCTTCAAACTAGAAGCTGTTCATAGTTATTTTGCATTTGGGCATTCCTCTGAGCTCCTCTCTCCCGTTTAACAATTCTTGTACACAAGCCCAGCATCGAACAACACACTCAATGAACACAAATAACAGTTCAGTAACCATTATAACACATGGATGATTCTTTTAAGCTCTCCATGACAGCAAGAACATGAAAATACGACTGACTAGCAGTTAGTTGTATCTCCACAGCCGTTTGGGGCACAAGGTTTAAAGGAGACACATTATACCACCAGGTGTGAGCATGGCAGAAATGTGCTAAAATGTGAACGTGACAATAATGGTAATGTGTATCGTTGTTTTTTTGTGTCGGTATCCCAAAACCCAGGGGCCGGGCACGCACAGATATGAACATGCAGACACACGTGACACACACACAAACACAAACACAGCTACGCAACAATGCAGAGGACATCTCCACTGTGTGGACAGCCTTACTGCCCACCCCACAGAGCGCAACGGGCATCGCCCCTCGACCCTCGCCCCTCTAGTGGCTCTCTAGTTGTCGACAGTTGACGCGCTTAAACCTAAGATATGAAACTCAACACAAGTCCGCCTGTACCCACCCAATGTTGCTTGTTCAATAACATGGCCGAACTGCATGAACTGATGTTCAACATTTGTCGGGCCACTTCAAAGCACAGCATGCCCGTCTCCCATAATCCTTTGCCCCAGGCCCAATACAAAGTGAATGACGGGAGGCGTCGCCAAACACGAGACAAAGGGCCCGGCCCCACCAGGCGCAAGGTTGCGCATTCAGCCATTTCAAGGGCCTATTTTATTCTATCACTAATATGTATGATAGAACTGTATATGATGGATATCAATCGATGTCTTCATTTCATGACCATACAATACCATCCAACAACCTTCAATACCATCCAACAACCTTCAATACCATCCAGCAACAATAAACGCTGACATTGAATTAAGTACCGATGAGAAAATGAAACCGTTCTTAAGCTGAGCGTGAAAGAACATTTCCTCTCTGACCTGTCTCCTAGTGGATCACTTTTAAACATCTATTTAGACATAAAGTACACAGTGGAGCCTGTGAACTATGACACTTGCACAGCGCCCGTGTCCATACAAACATAGCAGGACTAAACTGGATGATATGGAGGCCTTTAGGGGTCGATCACACAGCGTCACAACAGACGAGGGCGCTTCAGAAACACCTTCAGGTGTCGATCACTCTTGTCCACACTTTGGAGCAGGGCTGTGTGCGCAATTGTGCCTTTTAAACCGTTTTCTTGTAAAAATGTGCTCAACAAGAAGCAACAGCAATCGGTCTGCAGTTTTCCCAGGCACACGCCCATTAACCGTGAGGCATTGTTTACTAGCAGCGGCGGCGGCGAAGAAAGCTCTGGAAAGGAGGAGTGAAACCGAGTAAAACTGGTGAGAAAGAACACTGGCATCCTCCAAGGAAGAGGAAAAACCGTGAGTTTTGCCATATCCCTATAGCCATAGTGTTATGAGTCATTTTCGTCAGAATCCAAATGAAGATGAATAGGCTTCAAGCCTGAGCTTTAAAATACACACGCCATTGCAGTAACACGTCTGGGATTAGCCCAGATCTGGTTTTATTCCTTATCTAATGGGTTTGTGTGTAGAGTGTATGCAGTGTTAGGAATAGGAGAGAAGCCAACACTGGATTGTTACATGACTTGGTCACATATTAAAACTTACTGGGGTTCTCCCGGGGATAGTTTTGTCCTCCGCCATAAATGTAACGACTTGTTTTAATCACAAAAGGTGCTGGTGCATATCTGTGTCTGACAGTAAGTACAGAAACACGAGCCTATGACATTGTGCATCCATAGTCTTCGTAAACCCACAGGCCTGACACGCATTTGCTGACGGCTCGGTCCAGACTTGAACATCTAAATCTGCAGTAATCCCAAGTAGATCTACAGACAAAGGGACACTATGTACAACCTGGTTATTATCAATTGGAAGCCTCCATCTGGAAGCACAGTCAAGCCTCTTCCTGCGTTATGGTGTACAAGCCATTGTTATGGATATTGATTCCGAAATAGTTCCAGTATAAAGTACAGTACAAAGTATAAAGTACAGTAGAGTTGTGAATTAACAATAGGGTGAACAATGCAACCATGGTAATGCAACCATCAGAAAAGTGTTTCTAGAAAAGCAGAGACGACTTGAGGCAATATATAGGCCTACAATATATGCAGTGCGTCATTATTAAAGCAATATAACACCCGTTTCACGTGTCACCATCAAATACATGCAGAAAGGGAGTTTCCAAAATGGTGATGTTGAAATGTGACCCAAAACGTATACATATAACATGACTAGATTCATTTCTAGGTAAATGCTTCTCTTTGATACTTCTGACAATACAAGGAAGTGACTGGGTCAACGGCTGCATCATCGGTACTTCGGCTATGCTAACGACTTGAGCGCGGACTGTCTGTCTCTTGGCACCGAATGGAGAAATGAGACATTATGTAAATTATTAAGATGAGGCCCTTTACTTGCGCCTGAGTAGAGTACTACTTGAGCACAATAGGATAGTATATGATTGATTACTTTATCTATCACTTACATAAAATGTAGAAATGACACAACTGGAATAGACAACACGACACAAAGCTACCTACTTTGCCATTCACAGTTTCATGGGTAAATGAGCAAAATCCAGCAAATCAATGTTTTCGTTTCCTTATTTCTCAGCAGTTTTAGCCTGTCTACTGACTAATGGGTTTCCTTATCGAAATCATTACATTTCAAAATTAAAGAAAAATGACCTGGGCTGTGAAATAATAATTAAAATAAAGCACTAGATTGATATTTAAAAATAAACAAGCCAATTTTCAACCTTATCTCGATTAGGAATGCAGTGTGAAAAGAGCCTGCAGTTGTTGCCGGTGCTTCCTGTGTCTCTGGGGGGCATCTCAGTGCAGATGCAAAATCGTATATTCAAACTCCGTCAAATGACAGAGTTTGGATATACGATTTGAATAGACTGCGCCGTAGTAATGAGTTGGGGTAAGATGGCAGAGAAGATGATGCCATCCCCCATCACCCGGTGGACCAACGATCAGCGTGCAGAGCAGGCAACATGTAGAAAAGGTACAAATATGACATTTGCATATACTATCCACGTTGATATGATGAAAATTGGCGACGTTCCCCTTCAATTTTGTACATTTTCCATTTTATTATTCGGGGTGATCTTGAATAGAGCAACTATCGTGTTCAGCTAAATTGGACTGATGAAATAAACTGGCTGATGAGACTCGACCTTCATTCAAATAGATGCTTGCAGAAAAAAGTGATATCGGATGATTCAGATGAAAGCTGAAAACAACTGCAGTTTCAGGTTTGAAATTGTAATGCATACAGGTTCTCCACATCACTGGAATATATGTTAAACTGTAAAACATTTAATCAAAATGTGAAGATAAACTTCCCCTGTACAATAGATCCAATGTGAGACATGTTTCCCTAAACATAAAAAAAAGCTACGTTTGTGTATGTGTGTGTGTGTGTGTGTGTGTGTGCGTTTATGTAATACTGAACATAGAATGCATGCCATCCCACCCAGACATGCTGCCTTTCCAACAATACATTTTTTGTGAAACTGACAGACTTATCATCGGTGACTCATGTTGATATTACAAGGTTGGAATTGTACAAGCTTACATTTAATAATGGAACCGACATACAAACTAAACAGACTCATTGTGAAGATATATCCACATGAAAACACATTTTATTCAACCTTCCCTTGTATGTGTTCCCAACTAAGGCTTGACTATGACATGGATTGAAGCCACAATGAACACGAGCATGGACTTTTATGATCACAACCAGAACTGTCGTCCAGACCACCTCCAGGTCCAGGTCCAGATCGAGTTATTGGTGAATCGAGCTCGTTTGTTGGTCTCTTGAGTCTTTTGAGAAGAATTCACCCGTGACTGATTTAAGACCAGTCAAATTCACTCCGAAACCAAGAGACAACATGAAAGATTGGTCTCCAGTCCGCGGTCTCGAAACCATGAAGAACCGGACTCGAGTACTGCAGCCCTGGTTGTCGCCACGCCAACAATAACGCATTCACTTTTACATCTGAGTTTCCAGTACCAAGTCAGCATGCCCGGCCCCCACAAAGTGTACTCTCCTCCTGAAAGTTTGATGTTTTTACACATAGACACACACACACACAGACACACACACAAACACAAACACACACACTAGCCATTTACTGGCATGTGCGGCGGGCAGCTTGCATGGTGGGCGTGTGTGGGCTCGCCTTGCTCTGCTCCACAACAGATGCTCCCCCCTCATTAACTCCACTGAGCGTGGATCTAGGAGTGCAGCGGCAGGCCTACGTACGCGCCATTAGCCGCTAGCCGCTAGCCGCTAGCCACTAGCCGCTAGCTGCTAGTCGCTAACACTTCCCCTCCCTCCACATCACTGTGGGCTCTAAGCATCATCAAGTATATGATAGCAGTGATAGCAGGAGGGCTTGGCAATATATTGGTGTTATATCGATGTCGTGAGCTATGGCAAAAGATATGGTTTTCGACATATAGATTTTGGACATTGCAGGATCGTGATCGTGGTCTTTTCCTGCTTTGAAATGGTGATCTACATTAAAGTGGAGTCATTTTCTGAACTCACTAGACTTTTCTAGCTTTTGGTTGCATTTAAGTTCTTAATACAGATGTGAAAATACTCAGTGCTCTTCATTTGTCAAGCATTTCATTCACACAGGAATATAGACAAATAGGCTACTTAAAAGAGACTTATTCAAGAACCAGAATACACGTTATATCTTGATATGTACATCGCTATCGAGATATTAAATGGCCTATATCTGGATAGAAGATTTTGGCCGTATCGCCCAGCCCTAGATAGCGGTGCTGCATTTCTGTTGGCCCCCTCTGTGTACTGTACGCACACCTGAGACACGGGGCCAGGACAGTCACCCCCGCTGCACCAGGACTCAAGCCCTGCAGTAGCCTGCCGTCGAGGCTGCCTCTCTGGCGTACGACCGTGTGCATGTGCGGTGCTGGTGGCGTACACAGATGTGGCCAAGCCAATGGCACGCTTCATTGTCACCAGCCACCGTCACACATACTGATCAACAACAAACACTCACATATACACACACACACGGGGAAGCATAGAAGAAAAATAGCATTTTTAAAATACGTAGCAAGATTCTTGTCTCAAAAAGGCAAGACAATAAGGACATGTCTGACCTCATTACTTGGGGAGGAATTTAGGAGGAGAAAGGGTTATTTTTAGAGCTTACTAATGAGTGTCAGTCTTTCCCAGAACCAAAAGCCGACCGCTCACACTGAGGTTGAATGTTGACTATTTACTCATGGACAGCATCGGGGCTTTGTTCTACACATCTACATATGAGCCACTGTGCATCTGACTATCTTTACACAATATTAACCAACCAGTCTGTTAGATATGAAGACCAAACTGAGGTCGGTCACTAGGCTACACTGAACATTTTTCTTCAGATACTGTGTCCAATGTGAAATTTGACATGGCATGTTACATTACATATTGACCAACAATGTAAGGACCAAGATGACCACATGTGCGTGCGTGTGTGAAGTTAAATGATTATCTGACATGATCAAAGAGCAATGCAATATCCACAGCAATTTAGATAATAACAATAAGATAAGAGGTTAGGTTATAACCAATATTTCATTCTGTGGAATGTTTAGTAGGAAGGTGTCGGGCTAGGACGAGTGTGCTCATGTGTGTTATGCGGGATGACGCGTAATCCAAAACAAATATATCATAAATATACAATATTTAATCAGACAATTGATGGTCGCTCTGCAACACAGAGAAACCCTCTCGCGCTCCTCCGCCGCAAAGTAGCTCTCGGAAAAGTTTCGTTTATGTGTAATACAGCCTAAAATATAAGTAAAGCTGTGCATTTTGGAGAATACGCACGACTAGGAGGCAGAACCTGCTAAAAGTTACATGTAGGCTAGATACATGCATTGCCAAGGGGTCTGGAGTGCCACCAAAGCCAATAATAATACTAATAACAGCAGAATGATAACAACAATACCCGGTGATGGTGTTGTGAATGAAGCTGTTACCTTGTATGTGCTGGTTCACCACACTCTCCAGGCGATCCAGCCTCTCGATGATCCGGAGGGTGTCACCGCCACCCCGCTTGTCGCCGTCCAACTTTCTCTCCGGCGCGGGCACGGGCACTTTGATGAATATGTTGGCCATGTAGTTTGTCACCCATCCCACGTAGAGCAAACACGCGATGTTTGTCATGCCACTCAGTATCACGCATGTAGACACCAAAGTTTTGGTTCTTCTGGTGCAAGCCATGCCGACATCCCGACACGCAGTGAGTGAGTGTGAGTATGTGTGTGCGGGTGTGTGTGCGTCTACTCCCCACACAAGACAAGGCGGCAGCAGCGGTTACCTTCCCCAACCTGGGGGGCGGAGGAGGAGGCTACCTCAGTGCACACGTCACTCCGGACCCGCCGCATACAATCACCCCTCCTGTGTCCCAATCCGTTACAGTGTTGAGTTTCTTTTAATCTAAGGTAGGTCGGTATCCTATGTTAAATTCGCGGTCAATGCTGGTCGTTCCGTCATGCATGCTCCATTCACACTGACTCACAGCAGCTCAGATTAGGTCTCAATACTAACATTGCGCAGAACAAGGCGCAAAGCTGTGGATGGTGGGGTCTTCGGTACCCGTCACTTCCATAGAGGCTACTACTCATATGAATGGATATATATCATTTTTATAATTATTATTATCAGTAGTAACAGTAGTAGTAGTAGTAGTAATAGTATATTTAGTAGTAGTAGTATATATTTAGTACTACTAATAGACTATTTAGTGCTACTTCATATGTACGACTGTTTTATGCAAAGCGACTGAATTCAGATACATGTTATTAAGAGCGGCTTTAGAGCGCATTCTGTTGCGAGGGAGTCCACAAATGCAACTCCTGTTTTCCATATTGATGGAAAAATGTCCCAGGCGACTGGCTGTATGGGCGTACATTACGGTTAATGAAGTGGGATAGCATTTGATTGATTCAATTAGAAACCTGGTGCAGGTGTAGGTTGTTCCGAAATTACACTAAATCAATTTAAATTCCATGGGATCTGGCCACTGAAGTATGACAAACAGCACCATTTGTGGCCAGAGTTTAATCAACCCTAAAAACACTAAATCTCTGCATGATTTCATTCGATGTGAATCTGCAATAGAGACCAAGTCGTCTAGTAATGTCTAGTAGTGTCCCACAAGGACTGCATCAGAAATATTCCTTGTAGGAGAACCAGGCTATATGGTTTGAATGTTTGTTATTCTGCATGATGTCATGGGAAATGTCTTTCCAAAACAACACGTGTAGCAGCTTGCAGACTCATGCCACAAAATATTATATAATATCTAGAGATATGCAGGCATCTGATAATTCCTACATGATGTATTATGGTTACATTTATTGTGTGGCATAATGCCATATCGTTTATTTTGCATATTTTAATATTGTTATGGGGCTCTTGTAGTGATTTGTCTTTAAATCTGTCTGTATTCTTCAATTAAAACATCCATTAATGTCCATTAAAAGTATGAGAAAAAAAAGGACTGAGTTGAGTAATGGTGCGTAATTAGCTGTGCCAGTGCTACTGATGCACCAGTAGTCTGCATTGTGTTTGGATCTAAAAGATTAATAAACTATACATCTGGATGCTGTTTAAAACACTGAATCTTAATGGAATTCATTTTTTCATTTTAATGGACCAAATAACTTGACCGCCAAGCGTTGCCATTTATGAATACTTAATAGCCGTTTGAATGTCAGAAGGAAGAGGGACTGTACGTACACAGAACGGTAATCAAACTGCATTAATATCTCACCTTTATAGCCACGTCGGCGATACACATCTGTGTGTCACACATTGAACCACGCTCACATTGATGCACAGCCCTGTCCTCGATGCAAAAAAAAGAGTTCAAGGACGTCTTAAGACTTGATCCAGGCGGATCAAGCTAGCGTGCGTCTCCTGTTGCCAGACAGCATGTCATCCGCCCTGCGTTTGACATGCCGGCGTTCAGACACGACTCCAGCAAGTCAGACGATGCTCAGTGTTGCTTTTGTGGTAAAATCACGAGATCAAGAACGCCGCTTGGTGCTAAACGTGTTGTCAAAACCTGCTGCCGATTTGGGATGGCTCTAAATGAACAGAAGGTGGTGTTAACTGCTCCTCCTGAAATATGTCTCCCGTCAGGACAGCACGCCGTGGAGTCTTCATTAGCAGAGGAATTGAAAGAGAATATGGTGTGAATGCAGCCTCACACCGTGGTTGATGTTCAAGTGGCTAATTGGGAATACATATTGTGAATATTCATTTGGAACACCTGTAGATATGAGCTGTACATATGTAAGATTGTTTCGTGTTGTTTAGGAGTGTAAATCCACTCCACATGCTCTGCAGGGGGGAGTTGTCATGTTGGAGGGTCAGCGAACACAAGTCTACTTTTGGGCTGATTAATGGCCGCATGGAGAGGCTTATCGTGCAATCATCACGGTGAGATAAGGGAGACGGAGACACCAGTACGTTCCCAGCCAGAGACACCAACCATTAATCAACTAATCCAATATTGAAGTGCACTGGCTTTTTAGAAGCAGGAAGGGAGCTGTTTTTACAGGGTAGCTTTTACGATTGAGACCTCTTGCTAGAGTTTTGCAGGATATGTTTTCATACCATTAAAACACAAGGTGCTGGCTAGTTCATTCTTCTACCAACAAAGACGAGTGCTGCTGCATTTTGTTATTTGAATTACGTTTAAATACACACTATCCTACTGGGCTATTAAAGGAAATTTACTGCGGGTGGAGAAAGTGAGGAAACGGTAGCAGTAAATTATTACTAGCTTCAGGGTTACTACTTTGTGATGATGACCCTGTGCTCCGGCTCTACAATCTCCTTGCAGGGAAAACCAGCAAAAGATGAATTCCCCCCTCGCAGGTCAATACGATCCTGGGGATGGGTGTTCAACCACTGCACGCTGTAGTGCAGTAGTAACTCAAGCCAATGCAGCCAATTTGAAGGGATCATTTCCACATGGCGGAGGTGTTTGGAAAGCTGTGTCGATATTGACTATAATTCAAATATAATGGGTAAAGACAGTGGTAGATCATACTTTTGTATTTTTCAAATACAGAAAAATACAGGTTTGCATTGATTGATTATAATACTACAGGACTGAAAACTATTTCACATTTTTGTAAAATTTCCAGAAATATAACATATATATATAACTTGTTACATTGCTGATAGGACTGATCAGACAGACAGACAGACACACACATTGGGTAATCAGTCAACACTTGTTAAACCAGCCATCCCTCCACACACACTTGAGCGGAGTGCTAGCATCGTAGCTGTGCACCACCTCTTCTGTCCACAAACATCTGCATCTCTATGACAGGCCGGATGCTATCATTCACCTGGGTCCTTGTGTTGGAGGAGCCCAGGAAAAAAGTCACTTTATGTGGTGTTTGGCAAGAGTGACAGCCACAACATGGTTCCCCGGCACAATTTCTTGTGAATGTTGCGGTCAGAGCCCAAGAGCATGAGGACGCAGAGGGAGGACACGTTTTAGCGAGTGAACAAATGGGAACGTCCACGCACACGCACACACACACACACAGAAGAGAGAGGCCAACTCCGACAAGTTGGAAGTTAGAAGGAGAGGAAAAGACAAGGCCCAAAGATTGTATATATATTTATGTGTTGCTATGAATCAACGTGTGAATGTTTAAATGATGTGAGGCATACCAGCGATACAAATCTCCTTATCCTTCAGTGTTGACAATGCGGCTGAAATTGAAATCTTGCAGAGGCCAGAAACTAGCGCCAGGTTAATAAAGAGCTCTGGCTCCTTATCAGCTGAGCACAATTATACAGCCAACCCCACTGTGGTGTGTGTGCTCACATTCAAAAGACAAATGGATTGCGTGATGCTGAAGTGATGCTATCACGCACATATCTTTTAAAGGACATTAAGTGTCTCTTTTATTTTTTTTATAGACGTCCATATCTCGTGGCCATTACAATGCACTGGCTGTAATAACATTCAATAGGCTGATGAGCATGTATGGCGCCATCAAAAGGTTTGGTCTTTGGGCGCTTATCCGGTGTTTGCAAACACTGTAGCCAAGGGAACAAGCATCCCTGAATCCGTACAGAGCAAACAGCAAGAACTCTGTTCCCCGTGTGTAAAGTGTCCACAATAAGTCCTTTCCACAACTCCTGTGTCAATACGGACAAATAACTCATGGCGATCCGGACGCTGTTTCCTGTTCAGCCAGTAATTCAAGCAGCGGCCACATGATTCATGCTCCAGGACAGCCAATAATTACTTTCTGGCACTGACAGATCATAGCAGCACACCGGGGTCAAGAGAGGGAGGCAGTTTGCGTCCGACTGTACCAGAAAACGAGAGGCATCTTGCAATGAGGATGCTATGGAGTCCAGCAGGGCTGTTCCAGTCCAGACTACCGGGGTCGACACCAAGACTGTCAAATAGGAGTTTCTGAAGGCATTTTCCAGGATTAATTGTGGCCAGCTTGTTTATGCTCATAACGTAGTTGCACCAATAGTGAGACCTATAATTGAATGCATCTATTGAAATTATAAAAGTAGCAAAAAAGAAACTCTAGGTAGCTATGTCATTTTAAACACAGCTTTGGTCTCTTCTAAGAACGTCTCTGCCGATTCATCCGAGACCAACTCAAGACTGAGTCAAATTTACAGAAACCATAAAAAATGGTCTTGAGACCAAGACTCCAGTACTTGTCATGCTCGAGCTGGGACAAAAAGCCAGCAACGTTGGAATAGTATCCTGTTTTTCGCCATCAGTTGCGGATTTACAAAATGTGTCATTGTTCAGAAGTCACACTAATCCAGCAGTGCACTTTTGTTTCATTGATTCATGCCGGGATAGAAAAGGAATGATCCCTGTGTGCTCCAAAGTACAAGGAGTCAGAGAGGCACTCCGATGGAGAGGCAGAAGAAACACACACCTCACAGCCGCAGTGGAGTGCGGAGCGGTGTGATTAACACGTGATGTTAGATTGGGTTCAGAGGGCGGCTCCACTGCATGGAGGACACACTCACCTGGGGCGTATTGGAGCTGTGGTGTGTATTACTGCATTCCAGCAGACTAGACTGGCAGTCTGCTGGAATGGACAACCTTTTAAAAGCAGAATGAGACGTGAGAATCAGAGAAGGAAAACAGATTAAGAGAGAGAGAGAGAGAGGGGGAGAGAGAGAGTCAGTCATGATAAAGAAGCAACCAGGCCACTGATGCCAATGATGACAGGGGATTTGAAAAAAAACTGGGTTGCTGCAGCTCTAACTGCATTCGACTGCTTCATGTTGCATGAATGAAAACACAGAGCAACATGCCTGAACTGCATTGGATCAAGAGGTGTGTGTGTGTGTGTTTGTGTGTGTTGTTAGCGTTTAGTGTGTGTGCAAATGCATATTTAGCATCAGTCACTCTGAGTGAGAGGCAGGAGTTTTTATTATTATATATTATTATATATTAAAAAGATGAAGAAAAAAGCCCCACAGCTGGGGTCTATTGGCCTTTTCCTCTGCTACTGATGGGCGGAGATGAGCTCATTACAAAGCTCATTATGACACGAGACTACTGGACTAGAGCTCAGCACCAAATCTTGCTCTGCTCCACTTAACCATCTTTTTTTCCCACTACTACAGAAACGACATGCACGCACAAACACATACATGCGTGTGTGCGCGCACACACACACACACACAAAGGGGGAATGAGGAAGAGAGACAAACAGGCAGACAGAGTGCAGACAGGCAGAGAGACAGACAGCCAGACAGACAGACTGGCAGACAGAGAAGGAAGGAAAAAGATCATTTGTGGAAGCACTTTCCAGTCTGCTCTATCAGATTGAACAACAAATTGCACAGTAAGTGGGCATCATTTGCTTCCTGTTACATCTGGGTAAGAGATGCTATGACGCATACTAATATTACGTTAGCTGGTATTAAAAATGCTTACTTTTCACTTCAATGTACACTTCACTTTTCTAGAATTGAATAACACAACAAAGCAAAATGCAATGGTTGATAAAAGAAATACTACTATTTCGATCAACCACAACCCTGCACACATGGAAGACAGCAAACGGTCAGATCATGAATAAATCCTGACAATGACTACAGCTGCCTCTTCGTCTAGAGAACAGGTATGCACCACTATCACATGAAATGGAATCAACTGTCAACCACTGGAACAGAAAGGGACATGAGCCAAAGCCAAAGGGCTCTGACAGAGGTGGATAACCTGAGGCAAAAAAAAGCTCAGACAGCAGATCGGCAAAGGAATAAGACCCAGTCAGAAAAACATTTGTGAAACCTGTTGCCTTAACGGTGGGAGACTCCATTGTCAGAAGTACAAGCGGTCTTTCCCTGGTGCTATGGTCTGCGATATAACCAACAGAATCCCACAATTAATATCTCCATGCAGTGACTTCGGAGCGCTCTGAAATCCTGAAGAAGACTCTCGCTAAGTTTGAAGTTAACTTTTTTGCCAGTGGGCTGTTGCCTACAGTTGGAAAAGGAATCAATAAGTTCAGCAGGCTACTGGGACTGAATACCTGGCTCTCGAAAACATGTCGCCTCAGAGGAATCCACTTTATAATTTATATCTGTTCTGGGAACAGTAGATTACTCTCACCAAAACAGACCTGGTTGGAAAATATTCTGTTGGGCTTCAACACCTTTTTGCCTTTGGAACTGAGGCAGTGCCCTTGGACACACATTCCATTCGGCAGTCTCTGACCCTTGGAGGAACATGTTTTAACAACTGAAAAAGACTGCAAATAACCAGCCTCAACCACTTCCATCTCCCCATTCACCCACTCCACTCTCCCCCCATGCACCAGTTCTTCTGGATCAACCCCAACACAAGCCTCCTTCACACACATCCTCACAACTTTCACCAACCTTTCCCTCTCCCCCATCCCCTGAACTCCATCCCCATCTCCACCCCTCTTCCACTCCCCTGGCTCCGCCGGCGTGTGCCCCTCCCTCCCCCTTCACTGGCTGCATGAGCCTCGGCCCCTCCCGTCCTGCTGATCTGGTCACTGCCATCATCCTGGCATAGGACCACCTGTCTCTGGCCCGCAGGACCCCGGGGCGGGGCAGATTACTGACCAGTCCCGCCCCCAAAAACCGAGAGTGAAGGATGTGGGTAGCTCCCACCTCTTGCAGCCCAGATTATTAGGCAGTGATTGGCCAGGCTTGGGTAGGTTCATTTCAGAGGAAAGAGACTCAGTGGTGATGAGAGGGCGTCCGACTTGGGG
>OMOU01006592.1:3861-16415 GCA_900312585.1 Malacocephalus occidentalis
GACTATATATATATATATATATATATGTATATGTATATGTATATGTATATATATATCTGTGTGGCGTGGCCATCAGTGTCGTATCATCAGACTCTAAGCTCCAAAACATGTATTTGTACACTGAAAACAAACGGCGTTCGCCGATGCGAATCGAAGCTCGCCATCCCCAGCTGCAGAGCCCCTTCCATTGATTATGAGGGCAGAATTTTCCAGCTATTAGATGCGATACATTTTTTTAGAGTGAACACACTGTTTCATTTTAAGCAAAAAAAACAAAGTTGCTCTCTGGTTTTAATGAGTAAATGTTATTATTGAGGAAGGTAATGGGTGTTGGTCAAATACCGATTACGTTGTTGTCTTTGTTTAGGTAATGGGACTTTCTTATCCAAGAGAAGATTAGCACCAGCTTTTTGACTTGATGACATTAGTATTGGTAGTATAGACGAAGAAGAGTTTCTTTGCATGACTTTGGATTTATATTGGAAACTCTAAAAGCGGTGTTCATTTCTGACTGCTATAGGGAATGTCATATATTCCTTAGCATTTGTTGCTGTGGGGCAGGTGATGGCATGGCTGAGAAATAGCAGCCTGTGACTTGCTCGTGACAGGCTGTTTTGTCCAATAGCTGCGCAACAGGGGCGTCGTGGTCGCCATGGCAGTTTTGTTATGTGTGACTAAATATTGTCACCCATCATTTGTGAATAAGCACATGGATATGGAATAGTTGCCCAGCTGTGCTGCTGACACCGACACTGTGAACGGAGATGTAATGGGGCAGCTAGAGAAGCTGCATTTGTGTTGATATAATTGGGCTCAGGTGATTTCATCAGTAATGGCAGCTATTTTCTCTTCATACATATTAATGGGCTGTGGTAGAAATTGGATACGACAAAGCAATTTTATGTACTATTTTATGTTCTTAAATTAAAAATGGATCGTTTTTAGTGGTGTGATTACAGTGAAGCAGCATTCATTTCCTTTCATTGGAAAAAGTCCACATTTTAATTTAAACCTCACTTAAAGATTCATCACGCTGTTCTGTTGAAAAGCACATTCAACGTGTTGACATGGCTGTTGCTGATGAGGAGAGACATTCACACGACTCTTACACCTGCATCCCATGACATCATAGTAGGTTTCAGTAAAGGCCCGATGTGCTTACTTTGTCAATGGCAATTAATTTGTCACCGGCATACGATAGAGAAGAAACATTGAAACCTAGGTACTAGGAGTTGGGTATTAGTTTGAACGATTTAAAATGTCTACAAATCTGCAGGGATTGGGAGTATGATACAGTGATTCTCCACATTCCATCATTTGTGTTGCCATTAATTGAGTTCAGACTGCACGCCGCCGTATGCATACTGCATTACGACTGCACTACCAATCCAATATCCCCTGTGAGTCCCCTGTGATTGTGTTGAGCTGCGTTCACTTTAGACCCCGTTGGATACCGTACACGGCACTTGGTCGAGCTTGGCAAGTTTAAGACCAACACAAAATCAACTATGGCTTGAGCATTCGGGCTACTCTGACACTACTGCAAATATATATTGGCAGATTACGTCATGTGGCATGCCAGGTTAAAGAAGAAATCATTTCAACTGCTGCACCAAGTCACCTCCACCTGCGGGTCGCACATGGAGTCCAACCGCATCTCAAGTGAAAATGCCACAGTCCAGTTGTTCTGATTCAAACAAACTACCCTCTGTCTTGTATATAATATATAGTATATACAAAAACAGTGTTGCATAAAGACATTGTGTATAGAATACATTGTCATAGTTATGCTACAAGATGATGTGAACCTGACAAATGACAAATTCAATGTGTTAGGCTCATTTATTTGCCTAGAGAAATACTGTTGACTAACTATGTCAAATGCTAAATTCTTAATAGGGATTGGTTTAAAAAATAACAATACAGGGCTGGACTGGACTAAATGTGCTCAAAGGGTAGAAGGGAAAGGACACAGTCTTGAGGGGAACCGGTGCTAATGGTTCCCCTGCTTTATGAGCTGCTTCCCGATAGACCGGAAGTCTGTGATGGCCATTCACAAAATGTGTGTATGTGAAAAATCATCTACTGCTGACACCAATGGAAGTGTGTGATTGATAGAGACGGCACTCCATATTGAGGATCAACTCGAATAATGTAGCTTTTGGGGAAGGGCACAAAAAGCCATTCCTGTGAAGTGGTTGTATTTATCATGATGTAAAATTGCATCCTCTCTCGCCTCTGCTTTTTTTTAGCCTCCCTTTCTGTGTCTTTTTTCCCACTTACACGTTACCCTAATCAGTTCTAAATTGTCATTTGGGTTTGATTTAAACTTGGCAGGACTGAGAAATCTGTCTTTAGACAGCGACGCCCCATTTATCCTTTTTCTGGCTCTCTCTGGCCCGTACTTGGGACTCATAAGTAGGCCCCAGGATCATCTGAGAGGCCTAAAAAAGTATTAAACAAATATAATCCTGTCTCCATTGTAGGTTTATGAAAAGGATGAGGGGAATCTTGGAAGCCTTTCAATGTTCAATATGGTTAGTTGAAAAAGTATTTTGGCGTTGTTTTTCTGCACAGGACAAACATACATTGTGTATGGTGTTTTTGGCAGGGCTGGGCTTAATTGGTAAATCAGGAGGTTCTGGAACACAGTGACTGCTGATTGCCAGGTCATTGGAAAACATTGTTGCATCTTCTGACATGACAATGGAGCCTAGTAAACCCTCTGCTCACAGTGATGGCGATATATTATAATTGACCATCCTCCTTTCACTGCAACACCCACTAGCTGTGGGGCTTATAGTAGCCTACCTGTACTGCTATTATGGCCTCCCTGTTGATCCGTCTAAAGGACTTTGTTTTGAACAGAGTGTACATGGACTGCGTTTGGCCGTAGTCCTCTGCCTCCTGCCTATTGTTTCACCGTTTCACATTGAGTGGAGGCTATTGAGAAGAAATATTCCCGTCACCACTATGTCAGCATGTGTTGCTTTCTTTAATCCAAAGTAGTCCAGGTGGGTTGACAGATTATTTGTAAAAGTCCTCCTGGTGCTGCGCGCGTGACAGCGGCAGCCTAGTTACCCAGAAACCTTTTCCGCTCGGTGTTCTCACTTTAACACCATCTCCTGGCTTTTTATGAATACTAATTAAACAAATGATGGATACAAACATTTTTCATTTAACTTGTTATTGTTATGTTATTATTTTTGCTTTTATACCACAAGAGGTACTGGATCCTGTTCTGGCAGTATCCCTGTGAAGCCCTGATGCCAGGCACCACTCACTCTCCAATTTCCCTCATGTCCGCCAGTGATTATCAAGTTCAAATGAATCTGCTCCTATTTCCATTCATGCTGTGTTTTGCTGATGACACATTTGTAAGGTTACCTTTTACTGGGAATATGTGGCAGACTCTGTCGAGCTCTGTAGAACAGCACTGCAATTTCCGGCTGGTTTTGTGTCAGAATACATTATCATTACTTTGCCTTTTCCGTCCTAATTTCAGCCTGAACATCATCAAACTGCATGAATTCATACTTGTGATTTCCAACACTCCGTATAACTGTGTGTGTGCGTGTGCGTGTGCGTGCGTGCGTGCGTGCGTGCGAGAGAGAGTTAGAGACATTGCTGCTCTGTATACATTTGGACTACATGCATGTAATATTATCAGTGTACAGTATACATTCTTTGAATGCTGTCACATGCGCCAATGGCTGATTCCATTTTTGTGGGCAAATGTGATGGGCTAAAGTTGTACCTTGGTGGAAGTGCTTCTTTCCATTCTGATATTGGAACTGAACCCCACAAGTCCTGTATTTAGCCACACTCACTCATGGCTCATACACAAACACACTAGTGTGGATTATTAATGTAGAGACTAAAAATAAGTCTGCAGTTCTCCGCAAGGGAAAATCGAAAGTGCACGGTGTGTGCACGTCTGTGTGTGTGTCTGCCCTGCAGAACTGTTGCGCTTATCAGTTTGCTGCTCTTCGATAGGGGGGGAAAAAGGAGGGTGAATTATTATTGTCGACGCATCAAGGGCGTTTTGTCCCAGCCTGCACGCTACTGATTGCCATCAGTGCGCTCGCTAGGTTGTCGATGCTGCTACCTTGCCTCTGGAGATATCTGACATGAGCAAACTTACGCAGACCGAAACACACACACACACACACACACGCATGCACACGCACGCACACGGCTACCTTACTCGCACATGCATTCTCGCTGAGACAAACAGCATATTGAGATTGAAGTAGATGCTGCATGAAATAACTACATTGCAGGGCAACGTGTGCTATATATAACCCATTGAGATATTGCAACTAAGTGACCAGATGCTGCGATATGAGGAGATACCATTGTGCTGAACTACATTGACCGGCCATCGTTATGGCACTTGATAAAGTTGTTGGATATAGTTGCTGTGGTTTTAATCTGATCTTTTTTCTTAAATGAATCAAGGGGATCTCCTACAATACTACGGCACATGTGTCAACATGTATGTTCCACGTCTAAAGGCTTCTACTTTTATTCGCTGCTAAATTGTTCTCAAGATGCAGATGTTTCAGTTGTGGGTGGAAAACAGCGGTTGAGGCTTTTCCCTTTTTATGTCTCTGCTCCCATAGTTGTTTCTTTGCCACTTGCTACTTCCCCTTGTTAATGATGTGAAGAAGTTGACTGCAGCCTGCTCATCAGTAGTTTAATGGAAATAAGGTGCATTGTTGGCACCTCTTTTCCACAGTCCCTGATCAATGTGGCCAATGGGACATACAGTTTCCATCATAAGCAGATCCACCTTGACACTGGACCACACCGGTACTGGACAAAAGGGCCCTGATGACGACGCCCGGTGAGACACATGGGCGCACCAAAGAGCGGGTTAGGATGACTCTGGTAGGCCTACTGGCTCAGTGTGTCTCTGATGACTTATTCTCCTTATCCCGGTGTCAGTGCAACACGGCATATCTACTTATTTATATCGTATGAATAATGCTATTTCCATGCATAGATATCATGAGCACCACACTTTTAAATGCTTTTTCAGGGCCGAAATAGTGCTGCTGGGTTATCTTAGGTTAGTTCCATTGCTTGCGGTGATGAAGCAATATTTTGGTATTCCTTGTTATCTGTCATTTATATTCATTTTGGTGCCTTTCCTGGGATAACAGCGGGGGCTTGTGTGTGTCTGTGAAAAATTCCTCTGCTGCTGACTGTGAAAACAATCATAAAGTGTGTGATTGATATAGACAGCACTCCATATTGAGGATCGCCTCAAATAATTTAGCTTTTGGGGAAGGGCACTTGAAAAGCCATTACTGTGAAGTGGATGTATTTATCATGATGTAAAATTGCACCCGCTCTCACCTCTGCTTTTTTTAGCCTCCCTTTCTGTGCCTTTTTTCCCACTTACGCGTTACCCTAATCAGTTCTAAATTGTCATTTGGGTTTGATTTAAGCTTGGCAATAATGAGAAATCTGTCTTTAGAACGGCAGCGACGCCCCATTTATCCTTTTTTCTGGCTCTCTCTCTCTCTGGCCCGTACTTGGGCCTCATCAGTCGGCCCCAGGACCATCTGAGAGGCCGTCATGGCATGACTGGATTGTGCACATATAAAGAAAGAGAAAAGTAATATGGTAATTCTTTGGAATGTTGAGTTTTTCATCATCCACATTGTACTTTTATGAAAGGGGATGGAGGAATGTTCTAAAAGTTCAATTCAGTGTGGCTAGTTGAAAATGGATTTTGGTAAAAAAATATATATCTATTTATAGTTTTTGGGGTCGTGTTCTTTTGCACAGGGAAAAGCTTTCTTTGTGCGTGCCAGGCACTACTCACTCTCCATTTTCCCTCATGTCTGCCCCTGAGTATGAAGAATGAAGTTCAAATGAAACTGGTCCCATTTCCATTTATGCTGTGTTTTGTTTAGTGACAGATTTGTAAGGTCTTTGTTGCCTTTTAATGGGAATATGTGGTAGACTCTCATGATGTAGAACGGCACTGCATTTTATTACATTTTATTTACGCCTGTTTTTTCATGTGTCAGAATGCATTATCATTACTTTGCTGTTTTTGCAGTCATTTCAGCCTGAATATCAATCATCAAACTGCATTAATTCATGTGTGTGTGGGGCTGTACGGTAAGTATACTCTGTGTACCGTCAGAGTCACAGGGCCTGGAACACAATGTAAATGTGAAGTGCTTTTCAGACCTGTGGTCGTTCAAAGCACTTCACAGTAAGCCTTCACATTCACACGACGACGGAGGCTCCTCAACAAAAGCTGGCTATGGAACCAGCAACCTTCAGGTTGCCAGACAACCCCCTCCCCTTTCTGAGCCACTGTTGAAATGTCTAAAACCCTTCATCATATACTCAAAATGGTTGTGCGAGTGTTGTCCACTGCATTCTACTCATCTCCATCTTGGATGTGGACCAAGATATACGTGTTGGACAGGTTGATCTTGGTAAAGTCGCTGCTTGGAGATGTTCAAAGGTTGTTTGTTGCAAATAGAAACAGGTAGTGGTTCCTCATTGTTATATTTTTTAGATTATTCTGTTGTTCCATTCTTTTTGCTCATAAACAAGAAACTGGCAGCAACTGGTGAGTTAGACAGATGGATGAACCTGACTTAATTAATGTTGGCTTAGTCCTCAATAGGCTTTGGTCTTCATCAAAGAGTGCTGGTACCAGGCAGGAGATCAATGGTTAAAATAGCCTAGAATGTACGAGCAGGAGGGATTTGAAGAGAAGACTATATCAAAGAGATGATTCCATAATAATGCAAGGGCTGTGACCTCCAGTAAGCTTAGGAGGAGGCTGGTCTCCCTGGTCGTCACCGCTGGTTTATACAACGGTGATGCTGCTGTTTCAAGGGCGGTAGAGCATAGCTCCACTTGAAATAGAACACGCATATGATCAGTCAGGAGGATGTCTTCAATTTCAAGGTTGCTCAGTGAGAGCCAACGAACGGCACACAATTGGGAGTGTGATTTTTGACAGTTCAGTTCACTTGCCAACCAAACCAGGTTAATATAAAGGAGTCAATGAGATTTAATAAGTCAGTAGGCAGCATTCTTGAGGGACGGCAAACGTGGGTATTAAAGTCACCCTGTTTCAGAAGGCCATGGCCATCCTCTTAGGTGGTCTGCCATCTAGAACGGACTACCAGGACTTGCCATGATGCACAGAAATCCAAAAGGACAGGACAAATTGTTCTTGTGGGATTGTCTACTAATGTCACTGCATATTTTAGGCTGTGATAAATACATAATGAGCACAATACAAAGCAGTTTGTACCATTTCCCATATTGTATTTCTTTGTTTATGTCTGGCACATTATTGTTAACAAAATAACTGTGTGTGCAGCCTGCAGCAATGATGCAAGTTTGATTCAGCAAATTAAAAAAGCACTTAATTATGTTAAAGGCTCCACTGGCAAAAAAAAAACAACTACAAGCTTTGTATTAATAAGCAATTGTATTTGCCATAATTGGTTGCCTACCATATCACAGCAACTCATAATGAAGGCCTCCAGATAAAAGCAAGTCCAACACGGAATTGAAACTCTTGCGCTTTAAAACACATAACCTTCAGTCCTGTCTGCATGCTTTTAATCCATGGTCAGGCCGACCCTAATGGACTCAGTCATGTCCGCTAAACGCCTACAGAATAGGCCAATGATTTAATATATATTCCATATATCCACGGTTTGTAGATAACTGTTGATAATGGAGAACTGTGCACGTGGAACACGACTGGCACGGTGTACCATATCATGGACTAGTCTGTACCATCTTATGTCGCTGGCGCAGACATTGCAATTCCTTTCCTTGCCTTATTAATGCAAGACCATAGTTCATGACCATGCTGTAGTTCTGTTTCACAAACTCTCAAAATGGTCCTCTGAAAATTGTAGTAATGGCAATTCCACATAAATTATCATTGTGGTAAACCTATTTGCAAACGTCCATGCTGCATGTGTACAGTAATGACTTAATTCATGAAATAGGATGCTGAAACTGCACAAGTAAACTCTAAAAATAGTAGTTCGGTAATGACCGAAAAAGTATTTGTCAAATGTTCGTGCAGCGATAATTTATTACTTTCAGCAAAAACAGCAGGACTCTGAATGCGCTGTTGCACAATTGGTCCCCCAAAGGTCTTCTGGTAGATTCTGGCTCAAATAAATATCAGTCATCCCTTCCACTCAGTAAAACCTGGCTGACGTTATAGCCGTCATTTAATCCATAGATTGGTTTCATTGCTAGTAGCCGTAAAATATTGTGTAGCTCTTCAGGCTAACAACAATGCAACTGAACCTCACATTGCTAAACTAATGATGCAGTCAATAGTTCCCTCATTATGGGCTGGTTGTGGTCATATTGTCAATCAATAATATCCTCAAGACCTCATTTATTACAAGACGACAGCTCTGTCTATCGTCTTTCCAAAATGATATCCAGAAGCAACCGCAATGCCTGCACCGTCTGTACTTGCATCCCTGGCCTGACTGGTTCAAGCGGAGAGAGGACTGTCTGTCTGTCCTACATGAGTTTGATTCCCCCACAGGTCCACATGTTTAACATGCTCAATATCATCCGATGCCTCGGCGAGCCTCTCCATCATGTCATACTCATGATCATGTCAGATCAGTGCTCACAGGACCGGGCTACAATGTTGGCTTTCTGTCTGCAACTTCCAAAATCTCAGCCACCTGGTGTGAATACGGCATTAGTGACGTGGTGTGAATTAAGTTTGAGGTTAAATCAAAGTCCGATGCTGCAAAAAGAATGGATATTTGTATCTTGTTGCCATCCACAATTAAATTAATGGATTTGAATCCACAGTTTGTGCCATGGAGCAGACTGCATTGAGGTATGAATCGAGATGACAATTTTATTATGATTAATCCTGCAGCCCTAATGGCAGACAGAGCAGGTGGTACTAAGCTAGCATGGTCCAAATGACTCTAACTGGGCTAGGTGAGGCTGATTAAACCAGCCACCAAACACACACACACTCCACATACTCGCAACACCAATTTGAGGCTGGGGAAAATCCCCACCCAAACCTGCTCTCACCTCAACATGCTCCACTGCCATGGTTGAAGCGTGTTGGCGGGCCTGGAACAGCTCTCGGTAGGGCCACCCTCAACTAGGCAGCGTGGCACATCCCCCCCCCATCTCCCTCCAGGAGCATGGGGCGGGGGATTTCGGCTGCTGTCGTTCCTGGCAGAGGTGTGGCTGGGTCTTGGGCTTCTCTAGGCTGGTTGCAGGTGTGGCTAGCAGCAGGTGGTTGCCCATGGTGGTTGCTGTGCTGCCACCCCGATCCTCTGCTGAGCCCCACCGATGTCCATCGCTGTCCATGAAGCTGGAGCTGGGAGATGGCTGTGCCTTTTTTATTTTTTTCCCCTGGAGTGCCCCACATTGGACACCAATGTAGATCTCCTGCCACAATGCCACATGATGTGGTTTCTTTGCGGCTCCTCCAAAGACACAGGCAGGTTGTGGTGTTAAAGTCTGGTATATTGCAAAGGTTGGTAAAATGACATGACAGAGCAGATGGTACTTGGCTAGCATGCTAGTGTTCCCTGAGTAGTGCCATCCTGAGTAGTGGCTGACTTAACCTGTGGTGCACTGATTAGGCAATGCCCCGCCCACCCCAGAATCTAGCTGGGCCATGAGAGGCCAATTTAGGGCTTCACAAACCGGTGCTCATGGCTGCCGCTTGGTTATTATCTATCATTTGTATAATGTGTCCTGTATAACAGACAGAGGTTGTCTTCTGTTCGCTTCTCTGTCTCACCACTATTGTCTCCCTCTCTTCTTCTACCACCCCATCACCCATCATCCCGAGAAGACTGCTTTGGTCTTCACCAAAATGGAAATGCATGACTATGAATCACACCATGGGGAGCAGCAGTGATTGATAGTGCTGCTTATCATTTACTAGTCCCTGTCCGGGCAGAAGAACTCCAATTTATGGACTATTGGAAATACTCGGTGTCTGCAGCATGAGGATTTGGGTGTGGACCATCTCACAGAGACACACACAGACACACACAGATGCATGTGCGCATGCATGCCCCCGGCTCTCTCATGCAGTGTGACCACCCAGATGTATGCTAGATAGATCAGCCTACCAGTTACTACGGTCCACTGGGTAGGCTTGTAGGCTGATCTATCCAGCATTCTTCTGGGTGAACACTCCCACTTGTGATGGCACAAGGGGGAGATTTTGAAACCATTTTGACTAGCTAATCACACTCACACCTGGTGGTATAATAGGATCCCAAGTATGCTTCACAAAATGATACAGTGAAAGTATTTGTAATTGTCGACTGTACTTATTGGCAAGTGTCAAAGTGTGGGTTTCACACTTTAAAAACGATGGCAATCAGGATTAGCACTTCAGTGAAGGGTGTTGATTTGTTGGACCCGGCACAGTGTATAAAAAAGGTGCAAAGAGAGAAAAGACAAAATGTTTACAAAGATACTTCCAACCACAAGTCCTGTTTTCATTTAATTAATTCTCTTAATGATCAATCAATGGACTCTTTTTCAGTCTAACTCATACAATAGACCCTAGGGTTGGAGGTGGGGTCGGCACGCACGCCAAAGCCCAGTCACGTTTGATCATATTAATATCCCCGCGCATGGCCCTGCGTTGTTATGCCACAAGTCACTGTACCTCTACATTGTGACACAGTGCATCACAGAGGGGGGCTATTTCCATTGTGCAGGGGACCCATTAAGCAACATGTCTTAATTCTCACTGACACAAAGCCAAGTGATAGTTTCACGGGCCCATCCTACTCTTCCCTGCGATACACACGTGCACAAATGCACATGTGAGCATGTACGTCACATGAATAGGGTGGTAAAAAGTAGAAAGTGTAAGGTGGGTGGCTGTGATGCAGAGGGGGTGAGTGGGGCCGTGGATGAGGGGGTTGAAAGAGCGCGGCTACAAGAAGAAGCTGTCATTTTGAGGTTGGAGAGCCAAGACGAGACCCAGCGCATTACCTCTGTGCCCCTGGGAGACTCATTATGCAGGCAGGTGCCAGGGGCCATCAGGGGGGGCGCTAATTAATTTGGAGAGCTTTTATTGCTCTTGACGCGTGAGAGACCTGACAGTTTTGGGTCCGACTTTGCGGTTGTGGTGCAGCAGGCGTGGTCTTCTGCTGTCCAGTATGTATGCCACATGCATATGCACATGGGAATCACAGCAAACGTTCTGTTTCTGTATTCCCTAGATCTACAAATGCCAATGCAATTGTAATGTGTCACAAAAATACATCATTATATATCCATATATTTTGTTGCATTGTTGCATTGCGTGTGGTCGGTGGCTGTTTCAAGCAGCCTCACCTGGCCCCAGTCAGCTTGGTTAGAGTCTGGGGCTGAGGTGAGGCTGCACACTTGTGGTGCATTGGCCAAGCAAGGCACACAGGATAAACCAGCCATTGCAACGCACATGCAACAGAGGACGCTGACATGTTAGCACTTACCTCCTGCATGGACTGTAACATCTTGCCAACACTCATCTTGACAATCAACTGGGTTAGTTGGCACCTACCTGTGTCTCTCTGTGGTTCGGAGAGGCCCCACACTGTGCCCCAGTGTGGCAGTCGCCCCTGCCAGGTGCCTTTTCCCGGGCTCCTCCGACACACAGAGTACAGGTAGGTGGATGTTACACCATTTTACACGAGCGGGTTGGGAATAGATATGAGGATAATGTTCTTCTGTTTCCCAACGTTGGCTGGGGTAATGGCAGCGTCGCTAATTCATGTACACATTCACTTCTGTTCACATTTGCAGTACTTTGTGTTTAATTAATGTTGCAAATACAATGGCAAGCATTTCCAGTTAATAATGCATGTTTACAAACACATTTACAAGTCATGACACATTTACAAGCCACGTTGAATATTTAAACATTTAAAAAAGAAACCAATTCAGCTCCAAATACCGAAATGGGAAATTTCTTCCATACAAAGTTCTGTTTCTCTTGTCTCTGTCAGACAATGAAAACTGTTTGTGTAAAAGTTGGTGACCCATATGAGCAGGACTATTAGGATGTTCTTGTTCCACGACCTACTAAGCAAAGTTTGGATGCTTGATTGTGGATGTGCGTTGATGCTTCACACTCAGACTGTCTCGATGATTGTCAGCGGCGAGGCCGAGGTCACAGGTTGTCGTGCCCAAAGGACCGAGGCCCACGCATTCCCACTGCATGAGATCTTGGTGACTTTTGCCGGTTATATTTCTATTGCCTGTAAGGACATCAGTATTTGACAAGAGAACAGTCCTTCATATAGCTTTGGGGGGGAAAAAACCCAAAACAATTACAAATCTGTTCTCCATCTGTCTCTTTCTAGTTCCTTCTCCAAAAATGGGAATCTTAAAGTGGGCCCTTGGTAGTAGAAACTAGGTGAAAAGGAATGCATATAGTCGTCAGCTGTATCCCCATAGCTCTGTGTGTGTGTGTGTGTGTGTGTGTGTGTGTGTGTGTGTGTGTGTGTGTGTGTCTGTGTGTGTGTGTCTGTGGTGACCCA
>OMOU01006673.1:3492-15427 GCA_900312585.1 Malacocephalus occidentalis
AACACCCGCAATAAACCACACGAAAGAAGTGTGAGACACGCGCGCACGCACACACACACACACACACTCACAGGCACACACACACACACACACACACACACACACACACACACACACACACACACACACACACACACACACACATACTGTATGTGTGCATTCACATGCCTGTCCTGCAACAGTTTGACCATGTGCATGGAGACTGGAGAGCCTCGTTGCCCAGAGCACGTCGTTCCCCGTCTAAGGGCATTATCTGCGCTGATGATCTTCAATCTCACACAGCAACCTCACACCCGACCTTTCTCCCATGATCACATATCTGCTGTTGATTGTTTCGGGGCTGCTTCCTGTTGGGGAGTACAGTGGGTCGTTCCGATGAAGATATATGAGATATACTGTCAGTGTGGAGCCGTGGGGGAAATATTGAACTGCAGAAGCACAAAGCAAAACTGTGAAACAAGCATGCTTCCATCACTTTCACACACCACAGAAACACGATTATGCATGTCGAGGTATGACAATATACAGTATATCATGCCTTACCAAACATAACCACAATCTGTATATATGCCATAATATCCACAATACGCAACCTACATCTCTTGTTAAATGGCAAACACACTGATATATGTGGTGTCTATGTGTCTCATAACTAAGTTATTTCCTCTTTATGAAGAACTTTAGATATTTTCAATTCTTACCACAGTGGTGGTATCGGGTGAGGCTTTCTTATATGTAATGATGGGTCACGATTATTAGATCTCTAGCCATAGTCAATATTTATGCAATGGTTCATTCAGTTCATTCCGTCGGTAGTGGGGACTTCAGGGTTCTGTTTATCTAGAATATATTATTGTCATGTTTTATGTACATATTTATTGTATATTTCTGTGTGGATATCTGAAGTAACCCTGGAAATGACATGTGCCAATCACGTCCTTAAGCAGACGACCTTATATAAGGGCCTTATATCAATCTGTATGTAGAGAGGGCTGGATGGTGCACATGGGGCTATGTAAAGAAAAAATTATTATTCATGCTGAAGGTCACCTGGAACGCCTTTGCTCAATTGCCTCTTTGGCTGCCTGGGCCATCGTACAGTACAGTTTGATTTATGTGGAAGATATTTAGGTAAATTCAGCTACAATTGCCCCCCATTGACTAGCCCATGCATCCAAAAACAACACGAGCCTGCAATTGGGCAAATTAGAGACCTATGGTCAGTGATGGAAATTAACTATTTATCTTTCCTGCTACTTTAAATGCCTACTCCACTATATCATAAGGTAAATGTGTAAGTTTTTTACACCACTGCATATCTGACAGCTGAGGGCGTAGATGCTGCTGAGTCACGGCTAAGACACAGACTCGTGGGAGGGCTGGCTTGGGTAGCATCATTACACCTCACTATGAGGCGAGGAGGAAGGATAGGAGGGTATTGGTCCAGGACGATGTGCGGAGTGCAAGTCTCATGGAAGTCCGTCTTAATCCAGGCTGTCTACGACGTTCTACCAAGCCCGTCCAACTTGTTCTGCTGGGGGAAGGTGGAGTCACCTGCTTGCCCGCCGTGCCTGAAGAGAGGGACCCTGGAGCACATCCTCAGCAGCTGTTCGAGAGTCCTGGGCGAGGGACGCTACCGCTGGCGCCATGACCAAGTCCTGATCTCAACATGTTATAGCTCACGACTGACTCAAGTGCAGAAGGATGTGACCTTGGGATGTACAGATAATAAACACAAAAGCTGTTCCATGTGTTATGTTGAATCCAATCTTGTTTAGACAATCAGCACAGATTCAACATGACCTCGCAGGTCTTGTGACTTTAGAGATGATGAGGCAATTTCGAGAGTCACAAAAGGCATGTTATGGTATTTATAGCATATTTTTATGGAAAAACTCATTCACTCACAATATTTTTGCATAGTTTCTGAATTTCACATCAAGCCATATGTTTGCTCTTCCTAGGGTGAGCCAAAAGGTACAAGGGCATCTGTAATGTACTGCTCCTGGCCATCCAGTGTCCTTGGCTCCACTCTCACTCATCTTTGCTTCGAAGCTGAAACATTGATGGCAAATCACCCAACATTATTTAAATATATGCAGTTCTCTGGAGTCTCATTTGATATACCACAGGTGCCACTGCTGCCTCTTGTGCCGCACACTCATAATTAAAGCATTAATACGTTAACACACTCGCCCGGGTCAAAACATTATCTCCAAATTACAAGGAGGTTGAATTTACTTTGTGTTTACTGATCACAGAATCAGAATACACTCCATGGAATTAACTTGTTAATGTAACACATTCACACAGGCTTACTTTAAATGGCACATCAAACAGCACACTAACACTACTGTATTATCTTCACTGATCACCTTTCATGTAATTACTGTCATTTCCTTCCAAATTAAAAATAGATGGCCTCGAAAGCTGTTTGTTTTAATAAGATCACTTAGTAATCCCATTACCTGACATTTTTTTGACGTTCCAATTAAACAGTTTTAGAATTGATTCTGATGAGTGTCTTCTTATTAAATCAATACCGTGTCCATGTTTCACACAACATTTCATATTTCTGTCAGCTTTGGTTACTGAACACCATTCAATGTCCTTCAAATGAGAATGGGGAATGACATGCAACAGATAACTTTTAGTCTTCATCAAAAGTACCTTTGACATTGATTGCTGACACTTTGTCTCACTCAGGTTGTCTTCCACAAGTACCCTATAACCCTTTAGAACTGCACGGCTCTCCAGTTAATGTGGTCTGGGGTGAAGTTAAGGTCACCCATGAAGCACGAGACTTCAACATATGGATGTCCGTCCTCATGGCAACAATTGCTCTGCGAACCAGCAAGTCCATCCATGGGACTCCTGTCGCCGTTGCTCAGCTGTAACGCGGTTGGTGAAGGAGAGACTTTGATGGCTGCCTAACTCCCATGACACTGACAGAAGTATCATTCGGATGAATCGATTTCTGTGTTTGTGTTTAACTTTCTTATTTGTTTTTGTAATAACCTAAAGAGAAATATCTGCCGAAGAACGCCCAAGAAGGGCTAAAGTCCTCCAACCCAGCCATCTATGCTAGCTAACCATAAGGGCGAAAGCGATACAACCGACATGGATCAAACGCCATGTGATGACAAAATGGCAGGGGATATACAAATAAAACCCTTTGTGATATGCTACAGAACATGTCGGGGGGGGAAAACTATCAAGCAAACTACAGCGTCTGTCGAGGAAAAACTGTCTTCACTCTTGACCCACGTGACTGAAGTGGAGGAGCTAGTTAGCGAGCTGGAAGACAGCGAGCTGGACACACTAAATTGGCAAAAAAATGGCCCTTCCAGGGTCAAAACATTTCTGAGATTCTATGTGGATTATCAATGAAATAACGGCCATGGCGCACAATGATACTTATACACTTCCACAGATCAGAGTTCTTGGCAAGTCTTGAAACATTCCATTTCCCAACATTCAGCGAGTCCTAGCGATTGTCAGGTTGAGGAGTTTCCAGCAGATGGATGATGGGCCTTTAAATTCACCAGCATTTTTACTTGTCCATCATGTATTGTTCTAATGTCACCTAAACAGCTTCCTAATCAATGAATTGTATAATTATTTTGGTGGGTTCTTTTTATTTATTTTAACACAAAAAAAATGTTTACCTTGTGAACACCCCCAACCTCAGTTACTGAATACCGTTTAGTAATCCAGCAAAGACAAGCATTCACACCTTTATTCATATTATTAATACAATGTCATTGAAAATACATTTTGACATTGATTGCCAAGCACATTCGGCTAATATCCATCAACCCTGACAGGACTGACTAAAAATATTCGGCATCTTCTTTTTAATTAGACATGAACACGTGCCCTGTTTCTCTTCCACAAGTACTTTCCCTATAGTCTCGAACTGCAGGGCTTTCCAGTTAATCACGTTGCCTGGGGTGAAGTTAAGGTCATCTACATAGCGTTGCAGCTCGCAGGGAGAGAGGACAAAGTCCCACATATGGACATCCGCTATCATGCCGATGAATGTCTGCTGAGGGTCAAATCCTCCACCATGGGAATCCTGCTCCTGTAGGGGAAGATTCATAAAGAGCAATTAAAGTGAATTTCACCATGGATTCACTTTCTAGTTGGTTCTTACAATGTATAATACTAACTCAAACAAACAAACAGACATTGTGATGATATATTGTACAAGAGGTATTCATTGGTAATATTACCTGTCCTAAGATGGTCACAAAGTTAGATTTGATGTTTCCTTCCGAACAGTATTTTTTGGAACTAGGCTTTCCATCCAACCAAAGTTGGATCAGCCCAGTTGCTCCATCCCAGGTGGAACAGACGGACTGCCAGGTGTTCAACTTGTACTCCTGTGAGTACACGGTGGCTGCTTTATTCCTGACGTTTAGCTCCACCTGATCTGATACAGACTTCTTAAAAATCAGAAAGCCATTGGCAAAGGAGGGAGTGGCCAGAGAGAAGATGCCATGGTTTCTGGTGAGGTCTGTAAAGGACCTTTAGAGAAGAACCAACAAAAACATGTTAATGCACTAGCCAGAAAATACGTTAATGAATTTTTAAATCAAACTATATCTAAACTATATCTAAACAGATAAAACACAATTATTCTTACGTACCTGAGACAGACAGTTATGGCTCTAACGTCGTCTTTGCTTGAGATCAGCTTCACATGGTCTGTTTTGCTATCTTGCCCAAAGGTGAACATTTTGCCGGTGAGATCTGAAAAGGCAAGCATAGAATCTTGCTTCAAGCACTGATTTATTTAGTAGAATTCCTTGAGTAACAAAGCCACACGATGCATTGCAGAGTAAAATGTTATTGCACGAGATTTAACCCTAAAGATAACTCAATAAGAGTAATGTTCTTATTGTGCATTTCAAATGCAGACACCAGTGCCGTACCTCAGACTCAGGGTCCCTGAAAGTCTCCATGGTCTAATACCACAGTCAGGTTAAATGACAACAACCACTACTCAGACAAGCTTACCTTGAGCTGCTGCTGCACATTCTATCAGCATCAACACTATAAGTAGAGACTTCATCTAGTAGAAATAAAACACAAATGCAACTTTTATTTTGGAAATGACAAAATTGGATATTCCATAATATGATACATTCAGTCAATAGTAGTTAATGCGATAACAGAATATCTTCATGTACGTCTCTTTGTTTAAAGTAATGGTATGGTGTTCAAACTTACCTTGTGCTCTCTGCCAGTGGGATGCTGTGAAAGACAACAGTGGAAAAAGTACAAGCTTTTATTTTCACTGTTGCTGCTGATGTCAGTTTTTGATCTCTCTTTTTTCAAACACATTCGTCAGCACTTTTCTTATGAGGCGTAATATGATGGTGATGCATGGACATTGACAAATATCCCTTGATTACTACGTCAATGTCATCAAAGACATCAATGAATGAATATTAGGTGCAAAAGGTGCAAAACTTTTTATGATTTATTTTTGCTTGATGCCTCTTTTTGAGGAGGAATAACAAGATGTTGACCATAACCATTGATGTTCGGCCAACACAACAAGCCAAACTTGTTTAGCAACAGTCTTCCACCAGTTTCGAAACATCCAGTGCTGAGTCGGTTCCCCTTTCAACCACATTTATTGAGCAAGATCTTGATTACAAAATATATACACAGTACATTATATATATATTATATATAGATATATATAATATATATATACAGTATGCTCTTAAAAATGTGATTGTTCTATCCTTCTATCCTTATCTCTTTCACACTGTATTTTGTTACCATATTTCATTTTCTATACAATTTTACATCGAGGGCATTTGAGAAGTTTTAAAACACTGTCAAAAAAACAAAACCATGCAATGGAGGCCTATAGTGTTGCCAGCAAGCTTAACAGCACAGCATTGTATTCACTGCTCAGACACTAGCTGTGCTGAGCCAGTGTGCTGGAGTCTCCTGACTGATGTGTCAAGAGCCTGCCGTGATGAAGAAACAGCAGCCCAGAGGAAACATTTCCTGGAGACCAGCACCACATCCGCCAAGAGGGATGAGCTCTGGAGGCTGGATCCGTGCACAGTGGCTGGAGGAGCTCCTGCAGCACAGCCTAGGAAAACTCCATGGATTGAGCTGATCTCCCAGACAGGCTGAGAGGTAGTCAGAGATTTACCGCAGGCCAGAGACCACGAGAGAGATGGTGAGAAAGATACACCATGAGAGAGAGAGAGAGAGAGAGAGAGAGAGAGAGAGAGAGAGAGAGAGAGAGATGCAGGAGACAGAGACGTGAATGACAGACATCACAAAGTAGAGTGAGGGAAAGTGTGCAAATTAAGATTGTTGAGAACTATGTAACACAGAAAGATACGATTTTGTAACATTTTATTAAACAAAACAGTCGAACAGTCAGAAAAGGCAGCAAAAACAATTATAACAGGAAAAAATTACAGATTGAGGACCAGAACCACACATACATAGACACTCCTGTCCCTACAGACAACAAACTATTATGTGAGGAAAAAATGAAGAGTATGTTTGAATCAAATAGCAGTACAAAAACAGATGATGTGGACGAAGGAACGGAAGGAAATTAATAACACAGAAGCATGTATTCACAGTAGAAAGAAGTACAGTATATATTTATATATATATATATATATATGAATACACTGATACATATACAGTATATGTCAAGAAGAACATAACAATTGATCAATCTGATGACAGAGCTGTGAATAATACGCAGACATGGAACTGTGGTTCCACCGCGGAAGAAACACAACACACAATGACCAACAGTCCTCTGACTATTATGACCTTGAGTGGGCTCTATGACGGGGATCAACGCTACAGGAACCCCAGAGGACCCGACCATGACCATACCAAAGTATGCGGGCAAGCACGCGTTTATCCGAGTCACACTGGTGCCGCGACCCCGGCGCTTGCTGCAACTCCCGGTGTAACACAAGGAGAGATGTAACATGATGGCAATGAACTCAAGACGCACCCAAGAAGGAACATAGCTCATGAGAAAATACTGATTATTTGAGTGGGCTACACCCCCGTTACTCATGCTGGAAGCAAAGATCAGAGTTTGCGTATGCTGGTGGCGCACTTTAGTGTAATCTCCCGTGGAAGCTACCAAAGTACTCAGGGCTAGCCTGCACACTATCCATTACTAGAAGCTGTGTGTGTGATGTGTGTGTGTGTTGGTGCGCGTGTGTGCTTTAACTGCGCCTCCTATGCCATTAGTGGTTTGGTGTCCTTGCCCTCCGGCTCCGCCCTCTCCCAGCCCTGCCGTATGCGGGCCAGGCTGCGGGCCACGCAGGGCAGCAGAATCAGCAGCTTGAGGACCAGAACCACGGAGGGCACCACCAGACACAGCATGTAGCCCGGCGGGGTCCACCACCTGTAGTTGGAGGGGTTCAGGAACTTGTTCCAGCCGTACAGGTAGGTGTGCAGCGTGCAGAAGATCAACGTCAGGTGGCCCAGCTTGGACTGGGAGTCAAGGAAGTGAGAAAAGAGATGTGATTGAGATGTGGGATCACAGACACACGCTCCCTACAAACACACACTAAAAGATGCCGCAAACCTTTTTCCAACACAAAAAACACAGAATGAACCTGAACCTGAACCTGAAGCTAACTTCGGCCACAGTAGATGAACAGTACAGTAGTGTGCATCTGTAACAGATGCACACTACTGTACCAATGGGTTACACACACACTGAACCACTCTGTAACAAATACACACTCCTGCACCAATAAATAACACATACCTAACACTCATTAAAGAGATGTAATGAGTAGGTATGTAAAAGGCTGACATTTAAAGGAAAAGAGCCAGCGACCTACTTAGTAGAATGTACGTTTATGTGTATACACACACACATGCTCGCACACGCACACACACACACAGGCAATTGCACGGCAAAGGATAATGTATGTACATTTGATGAATAACTTAACATTTAAAGTACTGCTCTAATTTGGGCGAGAGTAAAGGAGTTATAAAATGAGCTCGACATGATCCAGTTACATTTATGAATGAGTGCGTTCCTTGTGTAGAAGCTGATTTCATCTTCAATGTAGAAAGATAAATAATACAAAACAATAAAATGCTCTTAATAGTTGAGTTTTAACATGTCAAGGTAAGGCAATGTGAATTATTTCATTTGTTTATGAGCTATTTATTTACATCCAATACAAGGTTAATCGATGTATCTTCCTCGAAAATGGTGTCTTTGTGTATTTTAGGTTTCTAACAGGAACTTGCGATCGTTACACATCAAATCCCAACTGTTTGCTGATTCAGCAGTCTCTGGTTATCTCAAATGCCTGACAGGGCATTTCCATCAATGGGCTCTATCACATGGTGTTTTCAGGAAGAAAATAAAGCACACATTAATGTTCATTTACACGCATGCTTACACCCATGCACGCACACACACACACACACACACGCACGCAAAAAAACACACACACAGGAACACACGGACCTGTACGAAGCTGAACTCCCTCCAGCTGAGTGCGTTGCCGACGGAGGGGAGGGATGTTATTCCCAGCAGAACGTACAGCGCAAATCCTAGAATCCCAATGGAATAGAAGGAGTCGGCGCGCCAGGCGGTGGTTCTATCGAACTCCGCGGTCCTATTCTCCCTGATCTGACAATGAGGAAGAGGGTGCGAAAAATACACATTAGGTTGCTTATCGGCGCCTGTTTAACATACTTTATTATCGCTCTCGTCGGCCTTACCAGGGACACGGCGTACGCTGTAGATTTGTATCTCACGTAGTATCTGGAGGCCAGATAAAAACAGGAACATGTATGTATTTACTATGATCCTCCTAAATATAGAATACGTCAGGAATATAGTCATAGGTTTTACAATGGTCTCAACGAAACTGCAAGTGAACGTCGGTTTTAAAATGGCTTTGCAGGGATAGTTGTATGTGAATGATAGTTTGTATATGCATTTGTGTTTGTTTGCAATATAACCACTTAACGTGGCTGTGCCATGTAAAGCTTGTGGCGGGGTGCTCCTGCAGCGTACCGTAGAGGGATGAGGAGGGTGTAGAGCACATGCAGGAAGGCAAAGGTCAGCGCCAACAGGCCCAGCTGCTTCCTACACAGCATCCAGCGGTCCAGCCAATCAGGGAAGCGCCTGCATGTCAAGAGTCCTTTTGTTGACATTGCCCAAACCACAATGGCCTTGTTTGCACACACGTTTGGATTCTCTCGTCAAATCCCAAATTGTGACGATGGTTGTGATATTCCCCGGTCTAACCACCAGGGGGCAGCAGCTCGAGACCTGTGACTCGGCTCGCCTTGACCCCGTCTCCCAGAAGAAGAGGTCAAGGGTCCTCCCAGTGACATCGATCCGACTCATTGGTCGAACGCGCACGCGTGACCTAGTCTATATCAACACAGACGTGACGTCTGCCTCACTCTCGTTGGCTTCTTCCTCTAACCTCTACGATTCCAACTCAGATCGGGCGCTCTGCCTTCTGCCCCACCAGGAGGGGGGGGCGGGGGGCCCTCTCTTCACTTCCTCGCCGGACCACGCTAGCTGGTCAACACTCCCTCCAGTCGTCGTCTGAGTTAAATTTCAATAAAGGTTGTTGTGCCATGGTCACTGTGACTCAGGCGGTGAAGGTCATCTTCAGTGCTCTCTCACCTGTACTTGGTTCCTCTGTACAGCTGGAGGAAGGCAGCCAGGATGCCAGGCAGGTAGCACAGAGACAACATGATCAGAGACACGGTGGGGAACACCTGTAGAAACACACGGGCGGCTTATAGAAGCACAACACAGGGATCTGAGCCGCAGCAACACATAAGAGCCTCCTTCAGCACCGGATGGCAGGCGGTCAGACGGTCCTACCTTGTTGGCCAGGGACACCATGATCCTGAAGGAGATGTCCTTGTCCTGCTCCACGTAGGCGTAGACGACATCTCTGATGAGCAGGTAGAAGAAGAAGAAGGCGACGAGGCCGGTGGCCAGGCACAGAGGCAGCCTCCACTGGGGGAAGAGCTGGAGGGGGAAGTCCTCCACCTCCCTAGCTGCTGACAGACAGCCTTTGTCCAGGACGCTGAGGCCCAGCCTGGTGGCCAGCTCTCTGACCGCCTGCTTGGCCTCAGCACTGTCCCCACACAGGTACACCTGGAGGTACGGGGTAGGCAGGTTAGCTCCAAAATGCACTGTACTCATTTGCTTATGACCTGGGCGGGCTAAGTTTCACACAGATGCGTTCCCCCATTCAATGTCCAACTGATGGTTGCTTTGTCCGGAATATTTTGGGCATCTTTCCATCATCCTATATATTCTTTCTGATTACACATGTTAATTTCCGCCTGTATGTGTTTGTTTGTAGTTCAGTCCTTTATATACGTTGCACTAGCATGAACCCTAAGTAGCATTAGAACTCAATCTCAGCCCAGTAAAAACTGAACAAGCCCAGCAGCAGGTCAGCCGTTTGACAGACCTGCAGGACAGTCGGGAGGATTGAGTGTTTTCTCTCCCCCAGGTGTGTGTGTAAGTGGACTGCGCAGCCAGCTATGTCTACCTACATTACTGCAGCGGTAACAGCAGGGGACGGCCCACAGACTCAATCTCTATCTGAATGTAAATGTGGCACAGCCCCAGACCTGCTGAGGATCTAATCAAATTGCTGGCCAGGGAATTTCACTCTCTTGCAAACACAATCATGCACATTCATACCTCCACTCCAACTCATAAAGATGTACAGAGGTACAGATATGGCCTTGTCTTCACACATACAAACAGTTCCTATTGTAGATAGAGCACTGCATGCATCTGTGTGTGTGTGTGTGTGTGTGTGTGTGTGTGTGTAGTCGTGTTCACATATGAACCTATGCCTATCCACACATGCAGGACAGAGCAGGAGATTATCTGTGTCAGACTCATCCTCCAAAACTGAAAATAATCCCACACTGGTTTGGTTTAGGAGAGAGCAACCGTCACCAACGCTTCTCCTAGGGAGGCAAGAAATAGCTCAGCGATTACTTGTACTTATTTTGTAGGTGCTTAAACAAAACCCCTCTAATAATAGTTCCCACTTATTAACATATATGGAAAGTAAGATGTCTTTAAAAAATGACTACAAAACTACAATATATTTGTTATCGTTCATGATTTGCATGACCGACTGCATATAGAACAGTCGCTTTTTGACGACAACGACTGCGAAATCGCCTACATGTAAATGCTAATGTAAATGTAGGACACGATGGAGTCATTGTGAATTCTCAAGACAATGAAGTGCTGTGCTCACACATGGCCTCCATCCCACATCACACACACTGTGTAGCGGAGAGCTACTGTTTCACGTCCGGTGCATAGCGCTCCTCTGGGTCAGGGTTGCATTGCATGTGTGAAATGGGCACATATGTGTGTGTGTGTGTGTGTGTGTGTGTGTTTATGTGTGTGTATGTACACTTGTATGTGCCAATGTAGGCATGTGTGAATCGGTGTGTGTATCTATACATGTGTGTGTGTGTGTGTGTTTATGCGTGTGTGTGTATGTACACATGTACACTGTGCCCATGTAGGCCTGCTGTGTGTGTGTGTATCTACACATTTGTTGTGTGTTTATGTACGGATGGGTCTCTGTGTGTGTATGAGCATGCGAGTGTGTGCGTCTTTGTGTCTAAAGGAATGTGTGTGTGTGTGTGTGTGTGCGTGTGTGCGTGTGTGTGTGTGCGTGTGTGTGTGTGCGTGAGCCAGTGAATGTGTGAGAGGTTTCCAGGCAGATCCAGGTTTGGTCTCCTGAGGGTGCAGCCAGGTACTATTTCTTTGTAACAGTCATTTGGAAGCTCCAATAAATACCGGCTGTCTCGTCTTTTTGCTACGTCTCCACGTCTATTATATTTATAATTTATAATTATTTGTTATGCTTGTCTGTTTACA
>OMOU01006752.1:3279-14516 GCA_900312585.1 Malacocephalus occidentalis
CCCCCCCCTCCACCCATAATCATTTAACGCAAGCAAGTCTTGGTGCCGATACACAGTACTATTCATTGTGTATATATCGCAGGAGGTGCAGTTTTGCCAAGGGAAAAAATGTTTATGTATTATTATAGTACTATAGTGCTGCAGAGATTCCCTGGCCTAGTTTTTTTTTTTTCTTCCTCCAGATGTAAGGAAACGCATGTTGGTACAAAATGTATGCTCCAAAAATGTGCATCCATTTTTCAGTGAAAATTAAAACTGGAAAATGGTACAGCAATAGTGAGTCATATCTTTCAGACCTATTCTGGCATGTCCCCCTTTTTTTTACTAGTGTTTATTTTTCCTTTGTCCAGGCTCTGGTCGTGTCACCTTCAACAACCAACGCAGTTATCTCAAGGCTGTATGCGCTGCATTTGTGGAAATCAAAACACCCAAATTCACCAAGAAGGTAAGCCACAATCATCTGGCTGTAATGTGACCACCACCACCTCTGAACTTGCCCTCCCTCTTTCTGCCCACGTGTCTCGGCTAGGTCCAGATCGACCCCTACCTGGAAGATTCCATGTGCCAGGTGTGCAGTCGCCAGGCTGGCCCCTTCTTCTGCAGAGACCAGGTGAGTGTATTAAATGGGATGAACCCTTCCCTTGAGATGAATGGTGTAGTTTCCGAGAGGTCCTACTCCTAAAATGCAAAACGAGGTGAACGACAAGAATGCATGCATTTACCATGTCGCATATTGATGCAAATCATTACAATGCATTTCCTCCCTTTATGTACCACGGCACAGGTAGTGAACTAAACTAGATCAGTCTAGACACGTGCTCTGCTATATAAAGGCAGTAGACTCATTAGTGTCAGTGTGACTTGTCCCACAATGAAAAGGATCTATTGTGTGACGCTACACAGCCCTTACGCTCGTGTGTCTGCCCATAGGCCTGCTTCAAGTACTACTGCCGCACCTGCTGGCACTGGCAGCACTCCATGGATATTCTGAGCAACCACCGGCCCCTAATGCGAAACCAGAAGAACAGGGACTCCAACTAGACGCCGCCGTCCCAGCAGAGCAGGAGAGGGCCACAGGAGCGGCCCCGCACCAGGGGTGAGGCTGCCCGCCGAGCAGCGCATGAGTGCCGGGACACTCGTCACGTTTTGAGGGCACCACGGCACTCCCACCAGGCACTGGGGAAAGCACTGGAAATGTTCACTATTGCACTTGCTAAATTTTTGCTGTTTACTTGTTCACAGTGGCACTATGCACAGTGACCTTCACTCTAATGCAGTTTTCCAGACTTGTGGCCAGGCAGAAAATGGGAACCAGCCCAGGGTTCAGAAGATGAATGCCTTTTTCCCCCTTTTATTTTTCATTTACATGTGTTGCATATTGAAGAGCAATGGCGCGAGTCTCATCGTCATTCATTGGCAGATGCCATACAGTGCCTTTAACTTTTTTTCTTTTTTCTTTTCCCCTCCACCCCCCCAGTTGGTAGATGTTTTTCCTGTGTAAGCCAACTGGTGTTTTTTTTACTTTGGGAGATGAGTTGGGCTTCATTTAACCAGTCGCATTTCAAACATTTTTACGCAGTTTTTTACTAATTTGTACACAAACGGTTTTAAGTCATGACATGGAAATTTTGAACAGAATTCTACCAGGCGGCTTTTTAATTTCCCCCCTTTTTTTTTTTTTTCCTTTGGTTTTCTCCACCCCCGTGCATTTCTCTGTGGCAGTTGGTGGTTTTCTTAGACCTTCCCAAAGTTCTCCTTCATGGACACAAAAGTTGAAGTAATTCTCGACCCGATTTGTTGGTCGGTCATTTGGCCTGACATGTACTCTAGTAGATAAAGTAACATCTGCCAGACAAACTTCAACTGAGGTTCCATCATTTTAAAACAAATCTACTTTGGATCTTACCGTAACTAGGATAAAACAGTGACATTTTGATTGTACATAGTTTGATTGTTGCACTTTTTAATTTGCACTTTAGGAGGGATCGCAGTGGTTTTTAATCACTTTTTGTACATCAGCAGAGGGACGGGCACCATCTTGGGCCCACGCCGAGGTTCCAGTGGCTGTTGTTTCCTGTTGATTGTAAGAACTTCCACTTTGCTTTAAGTGTACCTATGGCTTGAGTAGACCTTCCCATGACTGCTTTCATAACCACCCTCTTCTTCCATCTGTATGTAAATGCATAATAAGCTGTGTGCCAAAGACAGTGTCTTTTTCTTTCTTCAGTTTGAAATGCTGAGCTAGTGGTCTACAGCCCAGTTGCTTTTTAGGGTTTTTGAAAGTCTACCTCATTGTGGTCTGCCAAGTTCACCGCTACTTAGAGATGTGTGGAGTATGTTCTGAATGGGCACAATAAAGGTGTTTAAGCATTACTTCCTGCTTCTGGCATCTTATTGAACACTCATTTCATAACCAGTTGCCTATAGTCCAGTTTTGTGCATTGGTTACAGAAGAGCTTGTCCGCTTTCTCCAGAGGTTCCCAAAGCATGCAGAGGCCAGCAGCAGCAGTCTAACCACAGGAAATGCAGCTTGAACTTGCCAAATACATTTCCTATAGGTTTGTAAACTGTTCAGATGTAATGTCTTGAATTACAAAAAATTGGTGATTTAAACATGAATAATTCATAGACGCTGTTTTGCTCGGTGGCTGCTTTGTCGCAATAGTTGGCTCATGAAGTTGACCACCAGTTATGCAAATTGTGAGGCACTTAACCATAGCTACTGTAGGCTCACTTTCAATACCATTATTGACACTTGTTTTGTAAAATCATATTATAAATGGTCACTTGATCTTTAAATTGTGTACATTTTCACCTAGTCATTACTCATACACTGGCCTCTAAGAACAGATTCATATTTCAAAAGCTACAATGCTCACTGGACACCTTTTACATTCTGAGGATAGTCAAGCTTGACACGTCTGCAAAAACGTAACTTTTACAGGCGCATCGTTGAGAGCGTCCCCTCTGGCTGCATTATTACCTGTTTCGGCTGCTGATCGCAAGGCCCTCCAGGGGGCGGTGAAGACAGTGGAGCGTTATCATTGGCTGCCATCTCCCTGCCCTGCAAAGCATCCACCACACCCAATGCCTAAGGAAAGCACAGAAAAACCAGACTACAGCCACCCAGGCCATGGACTGTTCCGCCTGGAAGTTACCGGAGCATTCAGGCCAGGACTACCAGACTCAGGCTATCACCCAGGCTATTTGACTTCTCAACCAAAAACACCAATCACATTGACCAATTTATATTTATAATGTTCATAATGTAGATTATTCAATTACTTCCAGATACTTCCAAATGTGCTATATTCCCCACTTTATATTTCATTGTGCTGGCTACATGTGATTGATTCTTTCATCTGGTGTATATTTTTGCTATTCCATGCCATATTTCTGCTACTACTGCTCTCACTTGTACATTTAGAATTCATAGGCTATATTCCCCATTACATTTTCACAAACTCCGGCTTTCTTTTTTTGTATATGGTGCTATTCACAATATATGTATTTTCTCTTTTTTTTTTGCCTACTTCTGACATAATCTCCTGCCATGTCACAAGAGTTTCACTGTACAGAGTAGCCCTGGGTTGTGGTGTACATGTGACAAAACTATTTGGCTTGGACTAAGGATTCAGGAAATGTATAAACAGCCCTATTGTGAGGGTGATTTTGGCCCTTGGAACGACTCAAATGATGGACTCTTTGTACAGTGAATTGGCCAGGGCACAGGCCTTCTACTTACGATGCCACTCGCTCTTCAAACAATTCCCCAAACTATTTAAAGCCGCAGCACGTTGTTTTTAATGTGGACACCTTCCTTCCTTGCAGTTTCATCCCCGGAGCGTTTGAAGATGACTCCTAACTCAGCCGCCTTCTTTCAACCCGTGAGATGGCCCCTGAAGCACTAATGTTTGGTTTGAAGGCCCTGCCCCAGGGTCCCGAGCTCCTTCCCGCGATCCAGCCAGCCTGCTGAAAATCAACTGCCAGCTCTACATGGTGTAGCTTCTTTAACGCTCCTATGCAAGGCGGCAGTGGCTCAGGAGGGAGAGCGGGTGTCTGACAACCTGGAAGGTTACTGCTTCAGTCCCCAGCTCCTCCTAGCAAAGTGTCCCTGAGCGAGACACCTAAACCAAACTACTCCCAATGAGCTGGCTGTTGTAACATTGTAAAGCGCTTTGGATTATACAAATGAAATCGATTTGACCATTTATATATGCTTCCTGCACTGAGCTGACTCAAAGATTGTGAACAGTCTGTAGGTGGAGCAGAGTACCAGTAAGTCTGGTCCAGACTTCCGTGTACCAGATCCGTGTACCAGCCAACCCAGTGAACTGTACCAACTGGAAAACATATCTACATCTCATTCTTCTCAGTGGATGTTCCCACTTGTGATGTCACCATGACAATTTTGTAATGGCCAATCTCGCATCTGGTGGTAAAATAGGCCCTTTAACCCCTGCTTTTCTACAGAGACAGCTTTTGCCGTTCTTCCTGTCTCGCCCGCTCTCCTGTAAACGCCTTCAATTTCAAGAGGTGTGTTGCATCAACATTGAATCAGCAGGTGACAGGTGATCAGCCAATCAGATGTTATGCATGCAATAGCACTTGTTTCATCCACAGAGGGTGGGTTTGGTTCTCCTTGAACACTGTCAAAGCTTGTTTTAAGTGAGAGGTCTTAGTGGGTCAAGTGGTGTTAACTGACAAGCTTCTGAAATGGTCAAACTGGAGCAAAGTGGTAATCCTGGTCACCTCGGGTTTTTTTCTGCACTGTATCTGTTATGTTTCTGCCACAGTGCTAAAATAAAATCTATAACTTAGCTGATAATTGTGGAAAAATGGTACATCGATACTTTAGATAAAGTGACTACATTTGATACAGACGGACAACTGGGCTTGTGTCAAAGTTGAGAAGCTACCAATTAGCATTTAGGGCATTCGGCAGATGCTTACCATAACAAGCTCCAAAGTGATATATATATATATTATACAGAGTATTTTTGTTGAATGAGACTGCAATATATCGCTGTGGTGCACAAAGATACAGCAGGTTTCAAGCAGTCGGAATTGCAAGGTTAATAGAAAGTAACTGCTAGGTCGCCTGCATAATGGATGGGATAAGCAGAAATCCATTCTGAGTTGATTACCCATAATCCATATGAAAATATTAAAGATCAATAGAGGTCCTGGAAGTGAACCTACAACAGTATAGGCACCAAGTGACATACACCCCTTTATCCTGGGCCCCGAGCAGAGCTCAGTGTTACAGCGTTCCTTCTGGAAAATGAACAATGATGCCATGAGATAACATCCGAAACCAAGATAATGACAGACTGGTCTCAGGCTCATAGTGCCATGTGACTGGAAAGGCTGGCTCTGCGAGACTAGCGCAGGTCAGTCAGTGCACATCCATCTGATGACAGTACCAGAGCCCATCCACAGGTTACATGACCTGTTGAGTTTAGGCACCGTTACGGTTCCATTACTCAGAAAAGGTCATGCTGAACTGAGGGAAATATTTCCATTATACTCAACCCATAGTACAAGTTATCCCTTTATGTGTGTTTACAAAGTAATGTCTATGCCGTTTTAGGCCAACAGTGTTCATCACCTGTTTTCTGGGCCAACACTGAACTCTAGTGGCCCATGTCTGACCCTCAACTTTTTCAAACAAATTGGACACAGGAGGTATGCACCCATTGATAGGCATAATAACAGATTACCAGCATGTGCATACCTAGCCAATACTCACGCTGTGACGACACATGGTAACATGTGTCTGGAACTACTCTAGAAATGGAAAAACAGAGCCAATTGATTATTCAAATTAGTCAAAGTTGTTATTGAATGGAAGAAAAATCTAGTTACCCTTGCTCTAATTTGAAAGAGCAGATAACAAAATACCAAACAAGGTTTTAATTTGTCTTTTTATTTGAAGGAATATGGTACATGTTTCTAGACTCCTCGTGGCGTTTTGAAGTTCATTCCAACAGTTGGCTGGGTAACTTGAAGGTTGGAAAGACCACCGAAATCCTGGGGGTAAAATCCCACACACGTTAAGTGATCTGCAATAACTCAGTTCTCCACACAATAGTCTCAATAGCATTGTTCAGGCATATGTCCACTCATCTAGCTACAATTCCAATCCACCTTAAACATGGCAAAGCGTATGCAGTCCGTCCTCACTAGTCTGGAGGAAGTGACAACATTGTAAAAGAGGCCATATGAGCTCAACCACAGTCAACTCTGCCACTCACCAGCATCTTGAGCATCTCCTTTGTGTCAGGATCCACCTCGATGAGCTCCTGGTCCAGAGCAGAAACCTGGGGTCCACAACCAGAAGGTGAGAGACAGCATAACACAAAAAAAACCCTCCATGTTCAGCATAAGGAATCTTTATTTTGTATCCAATATAATGAATTGTCACTTGACAAAATGCTGATACAGGTTCCCCGCTATTGGGCCAAACTTTGAAGGGGTTGAAGACACTGGCCAAACACAAGTATGGATGTCTCAGTTAGTCACCAATTAAAAGGGGTCTTCATTGAGTACCCGTTCCTCATATTAATCACATTGTGTTCGGCAAACTACTTTGATTGGGATAATGTCGGGAGTTGAAATAATTCTGCACAACTTTCCAATAAAATAGAAAAATACTGGTCATGTCTCATCAAATCGTGCTGATTTGTACCCCCTCCAAATGGAAAAACAACAGCCAAATCCTCTTTCGCCAGCAGACGACGCAAGAGTGATACAAAGAGTGCCAACGAGGTTAAACAGCAAATCAGCGAGCAGGTGCTAAACAGGGCTACTGGTAACCAAGACTCCTTTCCTGGGGGGGCAGAAGCAGCGCACTGACCTCTGGGACATAGTTGTCCCTTCGTTCTCTCTCTTCTTCCTGCAGCTTGATGGAGATTCCTCTGACCGGGCCCCTCTGGATACGCTTCATCAAATGAGTCACAAAGCTGTAGGACAAAAACAAAATGGTTAGAGAAGGGATGGGAAAGGCAGAAGGCCTGGTGGAGAAATCACTATTTCTGCAGCACACCGGTTAGGACTGTTTGCAAATCACTGAACCATAATGACACCCCCCCAGTACCACCAAGGAAGTTATGACCAGGATGGCATCAGACTGGCCACTTGCACATAAGACTGGCAGCATGCACAAAAACCAGGAGTAGCATTCAAACGACTTCAGTGTGGTAGACAAATGATTTAAACATATTCCTGCTCGGTGTGTTATTTCTTAGACATTTACATTTAGCAGAGGCCCAAAAAGACAGAAAATATCACTAATGGTATAGTAAGACTGTTGGAACATGTTCAAGCAGTCACAATTACTAGATAATACAATTTCCCGCTAGGTTAATCACTCGATGGTAGCCCATTAGTCAATATCCAAGTATTCTGGTCCAACTTTTAGTAGAACCATGTCTCGCAATTGATGGGGAATTGAATCGGTTTTCCATACAAAAATAAGACACCGCAGGGGACCATGTCTCTAAGAAGGGTCAATCAGTATAGACCTGACAGCGCACATCTGAGCCCAAATAATGACATGAACGAAACGGGTCATTTACCCAGCGATCTTGTTGCGCAGGGGCTTGCTGGGGATGATGGCGATTTCCTCGCAGACCCTCTTGTTGGTGTGGAAATCATTGCCCAGCCGGGTGTAGTACTTCTCAATGATGACCCTGGCGGCCTTCTTCACGGTCTTGGTCCTGACTCGGCCCTGGTGAACACGGAAATGTTAAGACACATGCATGGCGAGGTGGTTACAATATTAAGGCAATAGTCGAAAAGTACATTCGGTCCCGTTTAAAAATCGTTCCGAGTACGCGGAGGTAGATCGTAGCTAATGTTCGGAAGACTACTCAATACGAACGTTACATGTGGCTCTTTTGGTACATATACAAACATTGCACGTTTCGCGAAAATGTTTTAACCACACCGATAACCGGTAGTACCACGACTACTAGCGTATATGCTAGAGCTCTAGCGCATTGCTAAATAGGCTAGCCCATTCCCGTCGCTCGCCGCGGAGCTGAAGGATAAAGGTTTTCACAAGCCTAATCAAGGTTGAGAATATCGCTAATGCACATTTTGGGTGGTATACATAACACGTGCTTAGATCACGGAGTGTATGTGTGTGTTTGAGTGAGGCAAGGGGAGGATTGAAAAGGATTGTAAAGTCGAGACATGGAAAAGATACCCACCATGTTGAATCTGACTGGCGAAAGAGAACACAGGAAGTTATTACCGGAAGTTTATAGCTTGTGGCACGCCACAAAATACAACAGCACCAACTAGCGGTGGAGGCATGGATGGCATACAGCCATGGGTTGTGAGAAATACCAATTTGGTATAATTTCTATAGGCTAACAAATAGCAATGTGCTGTCAAGTCTTTGCATACATAAGTTTTACTGGAAACAAAGATGCTTATGAGAAATCACAATCGTATTTCTTACGTTGATTAGCAGGGTAATGGTTTCCATGGTTTTTAACTCAATTACCCTGTGTACCGTTTTAAAAAGATATTCTATAATATATTTATCAATACATATCGAATGAAGGCAAAGCAAAAAAAAGTGGAGATATATTTTTATTTTACATAAAAAAGGGTGCAAACTCGAGTTCCCCCGTGGATGTGAAGGAGCTAAAAAGTGATTTTTGTAAGATTCACAATCGACAGAATCCAAAAAGGAAGAAAATAGGCATCTGAGATAAGGACCGTTTTAACCTTCCTGCAAATTAAAAACAGAAAACCATAATTAAAATAAAATGGGGTCCTCCCTTCTTGAAGCCCTTGACCAGGTGAACTCATTCTAATACATTTTTGGAGTGACATTCATATTTTAACACATGATTTATTTACACCTTTAAATCGTAGCTGTGGAGAACCCCTCGGCGAGGGCAGGGATGGAATCTCCCGAAGCTGTACAACTCAGTGTTCCACAGTTCTAAAGAAGAGGGCGGTAGGGGCCAAAGAACAACACAATTTATATGCGAGAATTCCACCGAAATAAAAAGACTACAATGGTGAACTCTGTACAACTTTACAAATAAATCACGATATTGCAGTAATCTCACCCGAAACATTTCCCCTCCAAAAATATACAGTAAATCAAGGACGACTCTACAGTACAGCAACAGAGCAAAGAAGTGCAGGGGAAGCCCACCGAAGACCCAAAGTCACTGCGACCCCATCACGCCACGACTTCCGGACTACAACACCCTTATTATGACACGGGAGGGGGTTGCGCTGCACAACCACGACGAGCACAGAAAGGCAAACTTCGATTTGAGTAAGCTATAATATCAAATGATGGGACCTGAAATGCAAGTGTGTGCCGCGAAGACGACGTGTAGTAAATTTACATAAAAGGGCCGGATGCCCAGCTTGCACTTAGCTGATCGAACCCCATTTGCCCTACAGTTAAATTATTATAAAGTTCACTGTAGAGGCGAGTCCCCCCCCAGACAAGCCATGCAGATACAAACTATGCCGAGTAGTCAGTCTGGATGAGGCTGCGAGAGGAAGTAATACACATATGGTAATATACCTACCATCAGCAAACAGTCAAGTTAAGCGACTATAGGCAATGCACGGTTTTTAAAGGGGTCCTGTTTTACCACCAGGTGTGGGCGTGACTGGCTATTACAAGCGTTTCACAATTACATCACAAGTGGGAGTGTCAGTTTACCAGTTAGCACAGTCCATTGGGTAGAGGACTCATAAGTCCCGCGTTCATCTAGGTGGACACTCCCACTTGTGATGTCACTGTCGCAACAACGATGTTAGTCACATGACTATTTTGAAACACTTGTAATGGCTAATCACACCCACACCTGGTGGTACAACAGGGCCCCCTTAAGTCGGGAGATCCTGTTTGTAAAGACGAGCAACAGCTGAACTCCTTAAAGTAGAGGTGCTTTGTTGCCATGTGTGAGTGATGATATCAAGCTAAAAAGTTGGATTCAGAACAATAAAAAGACAACTTCTCTTATTTAACATGTGTATCCTTTAGCATGTTCCAACAGTTGGTAACATTTGAATCACTTTATTGTATGCATTTCAAAAACAGAAAATAGGACACAATGTGGAATGCGGTGATTATTAAAAAATAAAAGCAAACGCAAAACAAAACAAAAAGAAGAAAAAACACATTCAACTTCATATTTTCCTGGCACAGGTAAAAAGGCATGGGCTTAGTAGTCTTGGGAAATGGCATTATGGGAGATGAAGGAAACGCCGAAGGCTATCGTCTGGATATTCACCTCTTCACAAGAAACAAACCAAAAAAAGCTGGCTGCTGTACAGGTGTTATCAATGGGAACATGTCGTTTTCTATGACATCTAGAACTCTTTGCTCGCTTGACTTGCATTTTGCTGCGCTGAAAGCGGGGGTCTGGGCCGAGGCTGTGCGAGCTCATGACTAGCCGACATGTTCTCAGGTCCTGCCCATCAAGAGAGTCCCTCACCAATCACACGTTTGACTCGACTACAGCAGCCAGCTATGTTTCCACAAGGGACAGCAATGAGCTGAAGTTAACTCAACAGGTTTGCAGAGCTGAAGAGACTACTGGAGAAAAGAAAACAAAAAAAGCCAATCAGCAGTTCATTGAACTCACTCGCCCGTCTAACACAGGATCCTAAACGGTGAGACAGAGGAACCCCTCGTCGCCCGTCACCAACAAGTTAAAGAGGCACCAAGGAATGAATACCTGCCATTCAAATAGCCTACTCCTCCAATCCCACCCAATGCTTTCTCGAGAAATCGCCATACTGATTCAAAAACAACAAAAAACAAAAACAAACTCCCGCAAGATATTCATATTCAAGTAATTTCAATAACACAATAACTTAGACCCCCCCCAGAGGGAGTGAAATGAGTAACGCCAGGAGGGGTGGGGCAGACCCAAAGCTTTACAGTGGTAATATACACACAGAACAGGGAAGGAGGCGCGAGGGCCAGTGCACACTGCCCAGAGCCCGCCGGCACCCAAGATGCTCTGCTCATCATGGCTGTTCATCATGGGACTTTGCACATCGTTAGTTGGTGTGCATGGGTGGTGCAAGTGTGTGGAGAGAAAAAAAATGGCACCAAAAAAAATGTTTAAATAACCCCACACCTTTTGTGTGCGAGTGTGTGTGTGTGTGTGTGTGTGTGTGCGCGCACACACACACGCACACACACACACACACACACTCAGCGCACACACGCATGTGTGAGA